>JACEVL010001466.1:0-10409 GCA_020284085.1 Aporrectodea caliginosa
CAGGTCGTAAGTACATAAAACTGTTTTCGAGATTTGTCGGTATCCCCAGGAGACCCAAAAGGGGCCGAAGGTCCCCAAGCCAGGGCCACCTAACAAATTAGTTCAGCATTACGGCCGACATGAAAATTCACAAACAGGCAAATTTTCAATATTTCTAAACAAAGAAAAAAGAAAATTAAAGAAAACTAAGAAAAATTAGAGATTATGCACATAATAATATTATAATGACATAGTTTATAAACCCCCATAGGCCTTTCAGAAGCGCTCCCATGCGAGGTACTCCCGAGGAAAAAGGAAGGTTTTAAGGTGAGAGAAAGAGGAGAGATGCTACTAAGAGGATTGGAGCTAGAGAAGGAGGAAGTCGATTCCATAGAGAGGGACCTCTGCACAAAAGGACCTGGTGGGGTCCTAACACGGGGAACAAAATGGTCAAGCCGGTCAGAGGATCAGAGGACGCTTTGACGTGGCAGACATACTAGAGTTTATGTGAAGGAGCCTTTTGCACTGATATTTAAAGAAACATGTACACAACAGTTTGTGATGTGGGGTCAAAGTGTAAGATTATTATTTAAGTACCAGGTTATTTGTAATTCAATCTCTAGGTAACTATACTTATATTATCATGAATACAATAATAATACTCATTTCAGGACTAAAAATTATATGTTGGAATACACGACTTAGCTAATTTTTCTATAAATTTATTGCTAAAAGATAATAAATAATTTATAATATGACATTATAATTATTAAAGGTACATAAACCAGCCTATATTAATCTGGCAACCGGACTCAGATTTTCACTAGTAGGCCCTATATTATTTTTAACGCTCATGCGAACAAGGAAAAATGCAACTTAATTTGAACAGACCCCCTTTTCTATTGGGTTCTTCATAGATAACAGTGTATTTTAATGCCAATTTTGCAACATGTTATTAGAATAACAGAAAATAACAATGATCAGTCTCTCCAAGCAAATAAATCATTTCTATGATGAATTTGAGACTAAAATGTTCAGTTTATTATTTTGTGACAGTCTGTCGTTAACTTTGATCGACTCAATGATAACTAGGCCTATCTATAAAAAAACCCCTTAGTTTAGTAAAAATTTAAAAATGACTGGTGGGTGTTATGTTCAAATGGTGCATGATTGTTTTCTAGAAATATCTCTCACAAAACAATTAAATACACTGTAATTGTAAGCCAGTTAGTCTTGCTCTTGTTTGCCTCGATCACATGTGTACTGTGCAGAGACGAACAGTGAGACAGGCACACTGGTTTGTAGCATGTGTGACATCTGTACTGTGTTTATCTGACCTTCTTGCCAACAGGTAGCATCGTCGTTTTCTACCCTCCTTTCTGTTTTGTTGAGTAACAATAATTTGAAATCCAGCGGCCCCAAAATAGCACGCCGCACTGCCTCTGACTTTGGGTTTCTTGCTTGCTCTGGTAGTGAGTGATCCACGGCACTATGAGAGATCTGGCAAGCTGGTTCAAGATCAAGCGCCGTTTGAAGCGCTTATTCATCTCTCATTCTGGGTTGTTCAATATCCAGATGATCATTAGGCTTACACTGAGTGCAAAATGTGAATGTGGGGCGCGGTGGTGTAGGGGAATGTTCGGTGCCGCACCCCGGGGGGTTGCGGGTTCGAATCCACCTCAAGCCGCCGCGAAGGGACCCTGGGCAAGTCCTTCACTCGTTGCTCATGCCCCGGCGTGAAACCCCCATTCAGTTTTCCGCCCGGGTAGTCGGGAGCGCCTCTGAGTAAATATCTTGAAGGGGCGCTATATAAATATCTGAAATGAATGAATGAATGAATGAATATTAATGTCAACGACATTGAAGAAGCAAACTAGCCATCTGTTAGTCTTAGGCCTACGTTTGACAGACTCAGCCAGTATTATCTTCAATGCCTCCTGAGCACTCAGTCTTTTTGGTAGTTTAGATGTGCTAATTGTTGCTCAACCATATAGTAACAAAGTCATATATTATAACCGATTAATCTGACAAAGTAGTGATGTGTCACGTGTGTTAAATGTTTATGAATTTAAAATTGCTAGTTTAGTGCAACGTAAACTTCTGATATTCAATTGTAAAACTGCATCTAGAGTGAATTTGACACCTCTTATTGTACGATATAAACTCCTTGCTTACTTAATGAGCACAAACAATGATGACGTCACTTATCGGTGAAGTTGTCGATGAAGTAACATTACAAATCTACTGTTTAAAAATTAGTTAGTCGTCGATTTTCAATCAGTATTTGGAATTTTCAAATGATTTTCTCTTTTATTTATTATTGTCAGTTTATCTCACAACTAGCGGAACGCAATTATTCAGTTATTGAGGCGTTTGAATATCCGTCGATCGTTTTAATCGTCGATGCGTAAGGATAATCTTCCCTAAATTTTAATATCCATCTCCATATAAAAATGTTTGTGCATTTTACAACCGTAATATAGGCCTATTGCTATCAGCGGCGTAAGCAAAACTTCAGCGCTTATGTTTCCGTTCTCAGCCGATATCTGATTGAATGGTTGGTCATGGACATTTTATGAAAGGGTCCTTACTTATTTACTGAAAAGGGACTTCTGCTGCCAATTCCATACGGAAAGGTTTCCATTCTTTTTCGTTTTCATGTTGTGCTACAGTTTAAATAATAAAATAAAAAAGAAATTGCTTTTTGTTTTTTTTAAGGCACTGGGGGGGGGGGTTTTTTTTCTGGGGCCCTCCCAAATAATCTATGGGCGATTGCACATATCTATGGCGTGAAAGCCGAACCATCAATAGCCAGTAGTTAAGGGATTAACGAAACTAACCCTGACCCTAACCGACCCTAATTTTGACACTAAACGACCACACGAATACTAACCTGGCCCAAAACGACCCTCAAGTTGTCCGCCATATAAAAATTCGACGGGAAGACAACAAGTTCACGTAAAGGCTTTTGCCAATACTTATTTCAACCGGATGTACATGCCATAGATATGTGCAATCGCCCGGCCCCCGGGCGGTTCCGTAAAAAAAATCGGCACCGTCCGGGGGGTTTCCCCGTAGCCAGTGCGTTATTATTATTATTTTTTTTTTTTTTATTATTTTTTATTATTATGAAGCAAATTTATTTCTTCATAAGGCGAAAAAACTTATGTACAGACTGATTAAAAGTAATTTGTTTTCAATATTTAGAAGCCTTCGATCAGTCCTGGGCTACTGTTGTTGCAATCTGTGGTGCCTAAAACAGATAGAGGTTTCCAATTTGTAGGGCGACTGATAAGCGTTGAAAGAAGATGACTAGTCTCACGCTGGTCGCCTGTCGCTCCCAAGATCCCCCTGGTTCTTGGACAAACTGCGGTGATTCTGTGTCCCAAACCTTCCTGCAGTTTCGATTTGGAAAAGGGACGAAATGATGTGATTGTGTGATAGCAGCATACTTGGTTTCCTTGTTGCGAGCTGCCTTTTCCGCTCCCCACCTGCTTTTTGCGATTTATATGTTCGTAGGATGCAGCGAAAGTATCTGGCACCGTGACATCCCATGCCAAGCAACGACCTCTGTGCCAAGGTATGATGGTGACTCCGTCAGGCCTTTTGCCGTCAGATCTGGAGAGGCCATTGGGCTCTTTGATGGCCGGTATTTTGGCTCTGGTGAAAGCTCGCCAAATAACATCGTTGAGCATGCCATGTCGATGTTGTCTTCCTGCACCTTTGCTACAAGAGAATCCATGATGGCCGATGGATTCTACTATGACACCACATTTGCAAGTGTTTTTTCACACAAGGCAGTGCCTAGTCGGATGCCGGAAGCTATTCTTAGGACCTCTCCTGACATGCGTAATCCTGCTTTTTCGTAATGGGCAGTGCATGAAGCCAGCCCCCAGAGTGTGGGGGTTGCAGGGCCCAAAAAGGTTTAAAGCAGAATCACTCCCCTTTTTTCTGACCTTAAAGGTGCATGTGAGATGAGTTTGCTGTCCCATTCCCGTTGTATGTGAGCCTTCTGCTCGATGGGAGGACTTGCGTTCGACTTCGATGACCAAGAACTAAAAGCCTCCTCTACCAACGGATCTGTGATTGTTAGGGGACGTCGAGTAACAGTTGGTCTTGAAGGTTTCGTGTGCCAGCGGCTGATCCCAAAAAAGGCGGAAGTTGCCAGCAAAACCCGGAAATGGAATCCCCAGACCACCGTTTCTAACAAGTAAAGATGCCTGGATCCATTGATCGTCGCTCATGTTGATATTAAGAAGGCTACACAGACCAGTTCTCAAGACTTCGTCGAAGACGTGTAGAAGTTCTTCGTTTAAGAAGCAGGCTGATGTTTTTAAATGTGTATAGCAGCTTCGGTATGCTTAAGCTGCTCCTCAGCGGGGTGAATGAGTCGTGTGGGTGTAGCATCTCAAGCCTTGTTGTGACTTTCTCCAAATCCTTGATCTTTTCTGGATAGATTTGTCGACAGCCCTGCCTGGCAGCAGCGGTGCTCCCAGCAGTGTCAAATCTTCAACGGCGACATTTTCAAACTCGGCGAAGGTCTAAATCTTCTTTGCTTTATCGAAGGTTCTAAAGGATGCTTCGCATTTTGCTTGATTTAGCTGTAGACCATACATGGGCGACTCTTTCTCTATCAAGCTGACGTCGTACTCAATTTGATCGATCGGTCCAGCAAGAGTAAGATCGTCCATATAGCCTATAGTGAATGGAGTTGTCAAAATCTCCAGAAGTGGATGTATTGCCAGGCAAAACTCCAGTGGCCCTAAGGGGTCGCCTTGTTGGGTGCCTTCCTCGGAATGAATGGTATGCTGTCTGGTCTGTAGCTGGGGGGCGTAGGCATAGTTGTCATATACGTATCTGTATATTTCCGGAGCCTTTTTCTGCCACCGCCTCTAACATTGAGTCTCTTCTCAGAGCATTGAAGGCATTCGAGAAGTCCAGTTTAACTATGACATGGTTTTCAGGAAACGACTGCAGGTATCGTCTGGTTGCGTGGACAGCTGCCTCGGCACCTCCTGATACTCCGACGCCGATTTGAAGTGGTATGGAGTAACAACATGGCAGACACACTTGGCAGCAAGCCGTCGCCACGTGTATCCAATCGTGATTGGTCTTATTCCACCATCTTTTTTCCCCCAAATGTTATTAGTCTTCCGCCGTATAGGATATCTGCAACTTGTTTCGGTAGTCCGCCTCTCAAGAGTAGATTGATTAAGTCAGTGATTGTCTCTACGAAATCCGTGTCTGTTGTATTGGACAGAAGGTTCTTTAGATGTTGTGGTGTGAAGCCATCTGGTCCTCCGCTAGATGCTGCAGGGAAGGAAGCAACAGCGTTACAAACCATCTTTCCAGAAACCTGTATGGCATCGAACCTGTCCTCCTGAGGGCATGGCAGTGTTCTTCTGTCTTCGTAAGCCTTTGGGTGCTTCTTCTGCAATTCTTCAATCACCCTAGGTGAATCTTCTACAGGAACATCATCAGAGCACAGCAATCGAAGGGCTCCTTTGATGTCGCCATCTTCGAGTCTGCTAGACACCGCCTGCGCAAGATATTTACTTCGATCGTAGCCCTTGTCATTCCTCCTAGTTCGTGAGTCAGATGGCGTGATTTCTTTAGCTTCATCACAGAAGACCATTCCACTACGCCAGGATTCGATGCGAGTTAGAATTATCTTGCTCAAGTTCCTGTTTCGACCTCCCCTCTTAGGCTTAGCCAGAATTATCGGTGAAAATTGGAGTAGATCTAGCCATTTTGAGGGGCTGTTTGGTTCTCGAATAACGGCCCGGAGGATCTTGGTAAGTAAGTCCCTACATGCTCCTCTTGCTGCCAGTGGGATGTGTTTCAGCAGTCGTTTATTATTATTATTATTATTTTTTTTTTTTTTTTTTTTGTTTTTTTTTTTTTTTTTTTTTTTTTTTTTTTTTTTTTTATTATTATTATTATTATTATTATTATTATTTTTATTATTATTATTATTATTATTATTATTATTATTATTATTATTATTATTATTATTATTATTATTTTTTTTTTTTTATTATTATTATTATTATTAATTTTTTTTTTTTATTATTATTATTATTATTATTTTATTATTATTATTATTATTATTATTATTATTATTATTATTTTTTATTTTTTTTATATGTACATGTATTTGCCGATTTCAACAACCGGGCCTCCCGGGTACGATCCCCATTTTTCCCAAACCCCCTTTCAATTTAAAAAAATTTATGTTTAAATATTTTAAAAACCGACGCCTGTTTGCACGACGCACTGATCCTCGAGCTATTTAATTAAGCTATATTAGATAAGTTTAGTTAAGCTACCTAATTTACTGCCTTGTTTCCTTCTGTCTATGCCATCTACTGAACCTATGTATTGGACGTACTTGGGTGTCTCCAACTAGCGGGGTATCAATCCCTTAGGAGCCACCCATTGCTCCCGTTAGTACTCCTCTTTAGTCGATCGCAATTTAACTATTATGTGACATTACCGTTCTTATTACAATTACGTTGTTACGTTGTTACTGATTGTCATAAATGTATTCTTTTGAGTTGTTGTTATCGGGTACAATAAAAAATATTGATTGATTGATTGATTGATATATATGCATGCAACCAATTTCACTTTACCCAATCTTAGCCTGGAAATTTGCACTTCCTTTTTTCTACTATGATCTATAAATTTATTATTGGTATCTGTGACAGGACAAATGCTCTTATAATGAAGACCCTTGAGGTCACTATCATATTCCTTCTGCCATTTAGAGATTATATGAGATTTAATTATTGAAAATACTTCCTGTAATTCTAAATAATCTGTGGAGTTAATTGTGGGTAATTCTAATGATTGTTTTGCTAAGGAATCAGCTCTTTCATTACCCAGTATATCTATATGACTGGGGAATCCATATCAAATGTACCTCACTCAACTTTATTTGATTAAAGATTCTTATTGTATCTTGCAATAAATTGGGTCTGGACTTAGAAAAGGATTTCTTTAGAGAAGTAAGCACACTCAAAGAATCAGAAATATAGCAAAATGTTTAAGGTCCTGGTTTTCATTATCTACTATCCAGGCAAAAACTTCTTTTATAGCAGTCATTTCAGCAGTATAAACACTGGAATTATCACAAAGGCGTAACTTATTATCTATATCTAAGCTTGGAATAGTAAAAGCAGCGGCAGCTAAGCTATTTGCTTTAGAACCATCTGTGTAGACATGAGTATAAGAATTGTATTTACTTATGTTTTCCCAAATAATTTTAAAAAATTTAAACGGGAACACCAATCAGAGGCGCTCTGATTATCTGATAGATAAATATCTATTGAAACATCACACAACTCAAATCAAATAGTGAATGAAATTCGTTCGAGTCCCTCTGATTGGGCCCCTTTGAAGAGGCGCCATATAAATTCTATGAATGAATGAATGATAATTCTGCCTTTGCAAAGGTTCTACATTCGTATACGCCCGATAATGCAGTTAAAAAAGTGCGAACAATGAAAATGGTCTTAAAGGGAAAAACGGACTTTTCGATGGACTTAAGGATGGGCAAAAAAACGGAGAGTCGTCTTCAGACAGAAGGACGAACGGACATAAGGACGGGAGACAGAAGGACAGACATAAGGACGGACAGTTTGACGGCGGACAGGCGTCTACGGACAGAAGGACGAAAAGAGAGAAGGACGGAAAGACAAAGGGACAGACGGAGGAACGGGCGGGAGGACGAACGGAAAAACGACCCAAAGAGATGACGGGGAGAAGGATAGAAGGACAGAAGAACGGGTGTCTTACAAGGACTTCAAGGCAACAATCACCAAACATGCTGGCAACTTTTGATAACAGTACTATTGCAAAAAGAATTTCACTCTACTGTGAACCCAGCTATCAGTCAGATGGTAAAAGTGAGTGTCTTTAATAAGCTAGTGTTTTGCCTTTAGCTTTAGAATAGCGTATTTGAAATTCTGAGTATACGACTGCGATTATGATTAAAACTACGATTGCAATTACGATTACGATTACAACTAGTGCACAGAGCATCTGAGAGGCACTTATGACGCGCTATACAAATGTTCTGTTAGATTACATTCACCAGCAATTTTAAAATAAATACCTCATTTTGACGCTCAACGTTATCTGACGATGATAACGGTTTGTAAAACGTGTAATTGTAAACCAATCACTCATATACTTAGTCATTCACTCAATTTGAATTTGACACCTCCTATAATTCGATATAAACTCCTTGTTAACGTAATGATCATCAAAAAATGATGACGTCACTATGATCAGCGACCTAATCCACGAGGTAAGGTTACAAAATTATACGTTTTAAAATTAATTCATGTTAATAATCGATTATCAATCAGTTTCACAATTTACAATTAACTTATCCTTTCTGCAGAATGTTTCGTTATAATAATTTTCAGCGTAGCAGTGTCTCGCAACTGGTTTGGACGTAGGCCCTACACATTTCTTGGTGATTGTCACGAGAGACTAAAAATCTTGCATAGAACTCACTAACATCTACTACTTCTGACCAATTGATAATGAACTGTTCTTTGAATCTGAGATCGCTGTTCTTTCAAAGAATAGCCTACTTTCAATTGGATATAGTGGTCATTATTTTCTTAGGTCTACTTATGAGTAGGCTGACATTGATAATTCAACCTAACTAAATCCAAGTGCTGTGCTTACATTGATGTTTCACCCTAACTAAGAGCCCAATCCAAATGCTTTTACAATGGAACTTCTCCACTGGGTTTTTTTGAAGATATTTTAGTTATACATTAAACTTTAGAATTTGAAACAATTTAAATAAAACATCATTTTCAAAAGATATGATGATATTAATATACAGATTTGATTAATCAGAAGACAATCAATCAATTCAATCAATCAATTTCGTTTATTCTCGACATCAATCTGACAAGTCGCAACTTGTATCAGGTTACAGGTAACAAAAGTTATTAAATGGGTTGAGATAGCAAATATTATCTCAGCTCTAACAGTTAGTTAGGCCTAATTATCAACGTCAATTATTTACTTTTCGGTTAAACCGTATTTTAGGCGTAGCCTACGTTGCTAAATAATTCTAATGTCATCAATGCCGTCTGCTACTTGACATTGGTAAGTAGGCCTAGCGGCTCTAGCCTAAGCAGTCTAACTATGTGCACGATAACAAACATAAATCCAGCTTCCATTTTAAAATGACAATATCAAATTAATTGGCATCGTAAAATACGGTTTAACCTACTTTTCTATAACAGACTCTCCATGAAACCAGAAATGTCTCAAACTAGTGATCTTTCTCAACATCGAGATCTACTCGTTTGTAAGACAATCCTATAGCTGGCCTTCATTCTGGCCTCCGGTTCATTTCGCATACGACATCGAATACTATAAACACTATTGTTGAGTACAAATCTGACCAATGGAACAACGTTAAAGAAATGCGCTAAAATGTTTAAAAAGCCGTACTGTGCATCCTTGCTGGGATCTTCGGGACGTAACTTCCGGGATATGTGTCAATATGGCGAGATCGACTAATTTTTAGAATTAAAAGCGTGTAAGAAATCTTAGCATCGTTTGAAGAAATCCGATATAGGTGCGCTTGACTACTTTTGTTGCGATGTATCATTGGGTAAAATTTGTTGGCATTAGGAGTAGGCTAACTTAGTAAATCCCGAGTCTAACCTGTAACTCTGCCGTACAAAATGGTGGTGAACAATTCTGGTCTCCATTTCCTCTGCCTTTCCCCTTCTCCTTCTTTCTCCATCCCCTTCTCTACATACGACTTTAGTATGATTTATCCTTCACTTGAAAATCACTCGCAGATGACAAAGGAGACCTACGTTTTTACATGCTGTTTCATAACGGTTGAATTCTGTTCTTGAATAGTTGAAAAAAGGGAAAATTTCACTATTATTTTAAAAAAAAATTCAGATGGCTATTGTTCACGCGGTCTTTTAATCAAGTATTAGTCGCAATCGACGGAGGTCACTGATGAGCATATAACTGGTGCGAAATAGCTGGGTGATGTGGTCGAAAAAGGTAAGGGGTTTTAATTGAAAAATTCGAAGATTGGGGATAGGAGAAGAACAAGGCACGGGAGAAGGGATTTCTGTTGGAGAAAAGGTTTGGAAGGATAGGCTAGTTTGCTTAATTGCTCGCTCAGGTCAATAATGAGGAACTGGACCTCTGTTCTCTGGAAAGCGAGTGAGTCTGATGGAAGAAATTATTTCGGCCCTAAACTCACCCTTATTTTACAATTATTGTGGTTAGACTTTTTCCTGAACAGGGATTTTTTCCTCCAAGAAGGTCTGGGGGGTCAGGTTAGACCCCACAATTTTTAAAATTGGGGCATCCAAAACCCCCGGGGCGCCCCTTTTTTAAATTAAATTGGGTTGGCCAAAAATTTCCTT
>JACEVL010001467.1:0-37950 GCA_020284085.1 Aporrectodea caliginosa
GAGCACTAGGACGTGATGGACGCCTTGCATGGCTGCCAAAACAGTTAATTTGACTCCTACTATATGATGTAATTTGTCTGGAGATGACCCTACTCGTCGGTGTCCTGGTTGGCGAAAGTAAAATTATTATTATTATTATTATTATTATTATTATTATTATTATTATTATTATTATTATTATTATTATTATTTTACCCGAGGTATATATGATCCCTCAGGTTCTTAGAAACTAACTAGGAGAGTAAAACCATTCTGGAACTAACAAGCCTCATCCCCACTGAAGTCCAAAAACGTGCCCCTAAAAGCCACAGCATTATATCGTTGAGTGCAGATGGAAAGGCGCTGGAAAAGATGGTTTTTCTCAAGCGGCTCGCCGGAAATTGCAGATATATACGGCGGCCCACCTCAGCAATAAAATCAAAGCCCGACCGATTGATTGGTCCCAGTGATTCAAATGCAATGGGCACAAACGTGTTGTGATGAAGGTAGGCCTTATTATTATTATTATTATTATTATTATTATTATTATTATTATAAAATTGTAAACATCATCCCTCAGGGACTTCAAGATTAATTAAATTGCTAAAAAGTCTGGAACGGTTAGAACTCCTCTGTCTCGTCCAAAAGGCCTGGCAAAGGTCCGCAAAATTGCAACAGTCTTGAATCGTTGTTTGGTCAGAGAAATGAGTCTGGAACAGATATGTGATTAGCATGTGATTTCGCGAAGGTCTCCTGATACAAGCGTTAAAAGTCTCCCGTTGTAAGTGATCAGGGACAGGCATTATTATTATTATTATTTTTTTTTATGCCCGAGGTAAATATGATTTTGACCTTTTGTGCAATTAAGGACATAATCACCAATGAACTCTAGCTTTGCCTAAGTGATTCTGCTAAAAGGTCACAGGTGAACGAATTTACCGACTGAGCAGTCCAGTCCGGTATAGCCAGGCGCACAGATGCAATATCCACCAAGATTATTAAGGTTAAGATCCATCAAGATTAATTAAAATTCTAAAAGTCTGGAACGGTTATGTGTACGGTTATTATTATTATTATTATTATTATTATTATTATTATTTTTTTTTATTATTATTATTATTATTATTATTATTATTATTATGTTTTTGTTTTGTTTTTGCCCTGAGGTACTTCATTCCCCGAGGGTCTTAGAAATTATAAAAGTGATGTATTCTGGAACGGCTACCCCTCATCCATGTCAATTAAGGGTTTAATGAAGGAACCACTGAGAGCAACCGCGTTGAAGCGTTGTATTGTAATGGAGATACGCTGGAATAAGAAGCTGGACTCTCTGGGTTCACCGGTTGCTTGTGTCAGATGGCGTCCCAGGTCTGAGATAAAATCAAGGCCTTTGTTGTTGATTGGACCTAGCGTTTCCATAGCAATCGGAATGAAAACGTGAGTGTCAAGGAGGGCGGAGTATTTCTGGTTCGTTCTGTCCTCTGCCAAGCCAGCTGCTGCTCCGGCTCGGGTGGCTGATGCGGCAAGGTAGGATGGTGTCAGCGTGTCCACCACCGTGGCATCCCACACCAGGCCTCTGCCGGCTCTCCATGGAATGAGAGTGATGCCATCCGGTCTTTTGCCGTCCGATCGAAGCAGGCCTTGAGGTTCCTTGGTCGCCGGGAACCCTGCTTTAACTAGAGCCCGGTAGAACAGGTCGTTGAGGACACCATGGCGAGCCACACGGCCAAAGCCCAGCGAACAAGACAAGCCGTGTTCGCCCCTTGCGGTGACAAGTGCGCCACAAGCACAAGTGTGTGGTTCGCATATGCTGGCTCCCAAGCGCAATCCAACAGCCACCCTCATGGCCTCGTCACTCAGTCTCAAACCACAGGAAGTGATCGGCAAGGATTAAAGCCAGTCTCCGGCATGCTGAGCTGTGATGGCCCTCCATCGGGCCTGGTCATGTTTCTCTATTAGCGGGTTGAATAGCTCTGAGAACGTCTTTTGTAGTAGTGGTTTGTCCCATTTGGATTGTGTACATGACCCGTTGGGAAGTCTTCGGTGATGTTGGTTCCCAGATCCGACAAAAAGCGCCCCGACAAATGCGCCCCGACAAATGCGCCCCGACAAAAGCGCCACGACAAATGCGCCCGACTCTGCCGACAAAAGCGCCCCGACAAAAGCGCCCCGACAAATGCGCCCGCCCCTGACTGTTGAATTGAGACGAAATATGAGACACAACGATGTATGTATGCATATATGTATGTATGTATGTATGTATGTATGCATGCATATAATATGTATGTATATATGTATAATATGTATGTATGTATGCATATATGTATGCATGTATGTATGTATGTATGTATGTATGTATGTATGTATGTATGCATGCATATATGTATGTATCTTGTATGCATATATGTATGCATGTATGTATGTATGCATATGTGTATGTATGTATGTATGCATATATGTATGTATGTATGTATGTATGCATATATGTATGTATGTATGTATGTATGCATATATGTATGTATGTATGCATATATGTACGTATGTACATATGTATATATGTATGTATGCATATATATATGTATGCAATATATTATGTATGTAAGTATGTATGTATGTATGTAAGTATGTATGTATGTATGTATGCATATATGTTTGTAATGGAACATGTATACAGCGCCTCTTCAAGATATCTCTAAATACCTCTAAATAAACACAAACAACCTCTTTCTTGCAGGTATAGAACAAACTCAAGTAATTCTATTGATTTTGGGGCGCTACTGTCGGGGCGCTGCTGTCGGGGCGCATTTGTCGGTTATTTTGGGGCGCTTTTGACGAGGCGCATTTGTCGGGGTTTTTTGTGATTTTTTGGCGCATTTGTCGGGCGCTGGTCATGTTTCTCTATTAGTCGGGGCGCATTTGTCGGGAGCTCTGTCGAACGTCTTTTGTCAGTAGCGGCATTTGTCGGTGAACCTTGGATTGTATATGAGTTGGAAAGTCTTCAGTGATGTTGGTTCCCAGCTCCGCCTGCCACAACGCCATTAGCTTCTCAACTTGTGGATCTGGCTGGTTGCCTAGCTCTCTGAGGATGTTTGACTGGAGAACGAGGGTGCCTGCGGCCGATGCCAGAAAGGCGGGAAGTGCCAGCGACGACACCCTACGTACTCCCAGTCCTCCCATGCCTATTGGAAGAGTGGACTGAAGCCATTGAGACTCAGACAGGTTGATGTTTAAAATGTCCTCCAGGCCCTTTCGAAGATGCTGGTCATACTCGGCCAAAGCGGGGTGACACACACATGGCGCACAACGTAGACTGTAGAGCATCTTTGGGGCGCCCAGAGAGCTTCTGAGTATAAGCAGTGCGTCTTGGCGCGCTATTAGGCTTAGTCTGTTAAGAGCTTTGCTCAGCTCCTCCACTCTGGTGTCCAGTGCTAATTGAAGAGCTGAACCAGTGGAGAGCGGTGCTCCTAAGAGGCAGATCAGGTCTAGGTTCAGCCTTGTGAATTGTCTGAATGATTTGTGATTGACTTGTTGCAGATCTGTGGCTGTCACTTCACATTTAGCTCTGTTGAAGACGAGGCCCAGGTCTGCACATTCTGCCTCCAAAGAATCTATGTCTGCCTCAACCGTGGATGATGGTCCACCCAAGGATATGTCGTCTAAATATCCGAAGGCTAGAGGAGAAGTCAACTTGAGGAGGGCAGGTTGAAGAGGGAGACAGAACAACAGAGGGCCAAGCGGATCACCCTGCTGTGGGCCAACCATCGATAGTATTGTGTATTTGCCAAATTTGAGCTGAGATGTTTCTGCGTAAGCCAGATGGCAGTAAGGCGCAATCTCTGGCAGAAGAGTGTTGACAGACGATAGCATACGATCTCGATGCAGACTGTTGAAAGCGTTTGATATGTCGAGCTTTACGAAGACAGTGTTCGAGTCCAGATCTGCCAGAAATCGACGTGAAGCATGAACTGCAGCCTCTGCTCCTCCTGAAATACCGACACCTAGTTGTCTTGGTGACAGGTAGGATAGTATTTTGGGTACTGAGTAAGAGTTGGCACCCTTGGAGGCCAGTCTGCGCCATAGGTATCCTATTACAATGGGACGCAGGCCGCCTGTTTTCTTCCTGAGGGCGAACAGCGTGCCACCGAACAGGATCGATCTGATTTCTTGCGGGCAGATGCCTTTCAGCAGTAAGTTGATTAATGCTGTGACTGCAGAGACGAGAGTTTGGCCAGCATCTGCGGATTTAATCATTTCCAGAAGGTGCTGTGGCCGCAGTCCGTCCGGGCCACCCGACGAACCAGCTGGAAATGTGCGGATGAGGTCACGCAGCTCTGACTCCGCAAGTTGGATTGGCTGAGTAAGAGGTGGAGGCGGAGCAATCGGGCGGTCCAGTGGAGGGACCGGATGCTTAGATTGTAGTTCGGTGAATGTTTGATCGCAGATTATGGCCGGAGTTTCACCCGAGCAGAGTATCCTTGCAGCCGCCTTGATATTGCCATCTTCGAGCTTGGCCAAGACTGCTGCCGCAATAGACTGATCGCTGCCGTAGTTCTTGTTGTTACCTGCCTGGTGAAACTGTTCTTCGTCTCCGAATATTGCTTCCGCCTTGGTGCGCCAAGTGTCGAAAAACTCTGTAGTCCTTTTCTTAATGATGGAGGTCAGGTTATGACTCTTGCCTCCGTGTCTTGGCTGTTCCAGTATTACTGCGCCGAAGCTCAGAAGGCATCTCCAGTTGTCCAGTTGCATTGGATCGGATGTGAGCTGGTTGATAATGCTTGCTAAGAGTAGACCTGTACAGGTTCTGGCACCTTTAGGAATGTGACGCATGAGTTTAAACTGTAAAGAAGGGTGTTTTGAATATTCAGTGGTAGGCGCTGCTTTGCATCTGACATTGGCTGTTCCATCTGTTTGACTCATGTTTGGTTCATGAATTACTTGCGGTAGGTCATTGGTCGTTCCATCTGTTAGACTCATGTTTGGGTTTGTGTTCTTTGTTGTGATGGGTTGAGTCGACTTGATCGTGACCAGGTCCGGTTGGCTTTCGGCCAGTGGAGGCTTATTGGAGCCCGGGCAGGGATCCGCCCTTGATCCGTGTAAGTGGACTCTGCCATCCTTCAGATGAAGTTGCCTAGAAACATGGCAGACGCTGCATGTGCCCCTCGCCTTCTGCGAGGAACCGGAGGTTGAGACTTTTCTTGGAGTACGGGGATCTGCGACGTTCATATGGGCGACGTAAGATAGACGATCGAACGGCGAAGAATATCAAGCAAGAAGGGCAGGCACCGTGGCCTAAAACCCGTGGTACCGAGATTTCAGCGCGCCTGCGGCCGATTCTCGTATCTAGGTCAGCGGTGGGCGTACCGCGTTCACTTCATTCGACTCAAAATGACTAAAAGATCGAACAGAACAATCTCCAAATGTCGTTATACAAACCCAAACCCTGAAACCTTGCACTAGACTCACGGACGACACTGTCGTCTAGAGAGAAAACACTTAAAAGCCTAAATAAAACCAGTCTGTTGACAATTTTCTAAAGATAGCTGCCATCTTGGATGAGGGCCGTTCCAGAATTATCATTATAATTATCATTATCATTATTATTATTATTATTATTATTTTTTTTTTTTTCAGTGCCCGAGGTAGTTCTATTCCCTCAGGCTATGAAAATTATGTCCGAAGACGTGGGGTCTGGAACGGCCGCTCACTGAGCCGTTATTATTATTATTATTATTATTATTATTATTATTATTATTATTATTATTATTATTATTATTATTATTATTATTATAATTATTATTATTATTATCATCATTATCATTATCATTATCATTATCATTATCATTATCATAATCATTATCATTATCATTATCATTATCATTATTATTATTATTATTATTATTATTATTATTATTATTATTATTATTATTATTATTATTATTATTATTTATTATTTGATTGTCCATCAGTTTTGGGATTTTTCTTGATTCAACGACATTAACTTTATACAACAGTTGCCTGGTTTGTAAACTGTGAGCGTTTGTCTTGAATTAATTAAAGGCTACTTACTTAATTATTTTCTATAGGCCTAAATCAATTATTATTTTTTTTTTTTGCCCCGAGGTAAACATGATCCCTCAGGGACTTCAAGATTAATTAAAACGATAAAAGTCTGGAACGGTTATTATTATTATTATTATTATTATTATTATTATTATTATTATTATTATTATTATTATTATTATTATTATTATTATTTAAATTTTTTAAATTTTTTTTATTTTTACCCGAGGTATCAATGATCCCTCAGGATTTGGAAAAAATTAATTTAGGAGCAGGGGACAGTGTCTGGAAAATCAAGCCTCGTCGTCTGGAGTCGCTGGAAAGGTCCCGTTAAAAGTGACAGAGTTGTAGCGTTGTATGCAGACAGATAGACGCTGAAAAAGAAACGACGCCTCACGGCGGTCGCCACTGATGATGGATAGGCGACTACCTATACTGCTGATGAATTCTGCACCTGAGATTACTATTGAGCACCTGAGCACCTACTATTATTATTATTATTATTATTATTATTATTATTATTATTATTATTATTATTATTATTATCATTATTATTATTATTATTATTATTATTATTATTATTATTATTATTATTATTATTATTATTATTATTATTATTATCATTATCATTATCATTAGCAATATTATTATTATTATTATTATTTTTTTTTTTTTAGTTTTTGTGCATAGAGGTAGTTTTATTCCCTCAGGCTATGAAAACTATGTCCGAAGACATGCGGTCTGGAACGGCCGCTCACTGAGCCGTTATTATTATTATTATTATTATTATTATTATTATTATTATTATTATTATTATTATTATTATTATTATTATTACTACTACTACTACTACTACTACTACTACTACTACTACTACTACTACTACTACTACTACTACTACTACTACTACTACTACTACTACTACTACTACTACTACTACTACTACTACTACTACTACTACTACTACTACTACTACTACTACTACTACTACTACTACTACTACTACTACTACTTCGACTACTACTACTAAGGATCCTGAGTGGCCGAGTGGGTTGGTAGCCTGCTCGTCACGCCGGCAATTCCCGGGTTCGCTTCCCGGTCGGTCGGTTTATCAGAGATTAATTTCTCGGATCTTTACTGCGGGTGGCTCAGTCGCATTATAAACGTGGAGTACAATACAACACACAACACAACACAATAGACTGGGGCGCGGTGGTTTGGGGGTATGTTCGGTGCCTTGCAGCCGGAGGGTTGCAGGTTCGAATCCACCTCAAAGCCGTCGCGTAGGGACCCTGGGCAAGTCCTTCACTCGCAATTGCTCATGCGCTTCGGCGTGAAACTCCGACTACAGTAGTAGTCGGGAGCGCCTCTGAATGGGAAATCTGGTAGAGGCGCTATAACAAGTGTTCAAATACAATACAATACAATACAATACAATACTACTACTACTACTACTACTACTACTACTACTACTACTACTACTACTACTACTACTATTATATTGTTCTTTTACGTTAATATTTTGATTTGACTTTTAGATCTATGATGGTAACAGTGATATTTGTTATTTTTAGCTCCAAGCTATTGCCTAGGCAGTCCTTGTGCTTTCGGAAGCACATGCATTGATGAACCTGGCGGTGGATATTGCATCTGTGCGCCTGGCTATACCGGACTGGACTGCTCAGTCGGTAAATTCGTTCACCTGTGACCTTTTAGCAGAATCACTTAGGCAAAGCTAGAGTTCATTGGTGATTATGTCTTCTGTCTTTTCCTCTTCCAATCAACTAATCTATGTAGGCCTACATGCAATCTAATCTAACTCATGTTTACATTTGTAGTCTGATATAGATTTATCTAATCAGATCTATTTACCTAATCGGATTTAATCTGACATGTGAACCTTAATTGCACAAAAGGTCAAAATCAAGGGGAAACGGTCATAACTCAGCCAACTATTATTCTATTTGGATGATTCTTTTATCTGGTTGCCCTAGACATAGTATTAACAAGCAGCCTTGTTGTCAAGACCCAGTGATTGGCAAAAGTTAACTAAAAAGTTGCACACGTTTAGTTGAACTAAATTTTTGTAGTTAAGGCAGAAGTTTAACTAGAAAAAAAAGTTTAGTTAAAACCAAAGTTTAAGTACTATTTTGTAGTTATTAACTAAAACGTTTAACTAACAAAATCAGCAACTTCACATCTATCTTCTGCAATGATTGTTATGAGTAACTGATTTTATTACTCAAGTCAAGTGAACTGCATTGCATTGCACGATGCATCATCGCTTGCATTAGCAACTTTCTTCATGATTTTCTGGTGGAACTGTGGTAGGGACTATCAGTCTAGTACACATTACATAGTTTGAAAGTGAAATTGTCATTGACGTTCTGCATTATTACAGTTCACTTAACCTCTGTTATTGTGAAATGTTTGTGAAAAAGTTTGTTAAAAAAGATGGAAAAACTTTATCTAATTAGTTTTAGCTTAGTTAACTTATTTACAAGATCAGTTGCCAACTTTTAGTTAGACTTGTTTTAGTTGAAAAATAGTTATAATTTGACTAAAAAGAATTAGTTAGTGACCATCACTTCGAAGACTAAAGTCGCTATTAGCCGGATGCAGCTTCTCATTTTATGTTTGGCAACAATTATAAGAAGAATTTGTTATGTCTGTTGACAGAAATCAACTACTGCGCGAGTAGTCCTTGTGCGAATGGAGGATCTTGTCTGCCTATCTTTAATGGCTACGTCTGCCAATGTCCGCCTGGATACACAGACGACCACTGCCAACACGGTAAGCATGACTACCATATCAAATCGATTATAGTCTAATGAAGATAAGATTCTTTTATTTCATTCAAGCGCAACAACTCTACATGCAGATTGCAGAGATTTCCGAATTCGTGAGTCCAAAATTTTTCATGCGAAATATAATTCCAAATGCCTAATGCATCTTATTAAAACCAATTGGCTCAAAATTTTCTGACCAAGACGTGCCTTTTGGAGCCTCATATATATTCCGCCATGCGAAAAATACGGCCTAGTGATGGCTGAAGTTCTCTCGCCACATTTCAAAAAGGAAAGATTTCAAATACTGTTCGAAATGAACCGTATACAGTGTCTTAGCGAGATAGAAATTATAAATTGCAATTAAAGAACTTGTTTGCAAGCGCATTTAGAAGTCATACAATAATTCAGTAACAGACTCACTGCTGCATAGTACAGCTTTCGTTCTTTCCATCAGTTTACTCTATGCAGCCATATTCCAACTGCTCTTAGTTGTCAGTAACTTGGAGGAGGCAACAGATGTCGAGTAATCTTAGTTAATATAATGTCATTGACGTTCAGAAATTTCATGCACTCTGAAGATTATAGTCGTCATGAGGCGGATGCAGCTTCTCATAAGAAGGATTTGTTAATTCTGCTCACAGAAATCAACTACTGCGAGAGTGATCCTTGTGTGAATGGAGGATCGTGTGAGCCTATAGTGAATGGCTACGTCTGCCAATGTCCATCTGGATACACGGGCGACCACTGCCAACACGGTAAGCAATACTTCCATATCAAATCAGACATTTGGCCTAGTGATAGCTGAAGTTCTCCAGGGACATTGAAGGATTATTCGAAATGAACAGTATACAGTGTCTTAACGAGATGGAATTTATAAATTGCAATTAAAGAACTTGTTTGCAAGCGCATTTAGAAGTCATACAATAATTCAGTAACGGACTTTCTGTTGCATAGTACAGATTCAAAATGAGGTCATGAAGCATATTTTCATCGCATCATCCTTCTAAACTCTGTCTTGACCAGGAAATCGTTCTATGACATCTTCTTTTCTGTGGAGGGGTTAAGGGTAATGGTAACACTCCGGCACAAAGATACGGACGCCTCCCATGCACTACCCTCCCAAAGGTCGACTCAGCCTATTGTTCCCATAATTATGGCGTTCGTAAAATGAGCACTAGGACGTGATGGAAGCATTGCATGGCTGCCAAAACAGTTAACTTAAATTCGACTCCTGTAATAACTGGTGATATTCTGTTCTTACTATGAATTGTAGTCATACTGCATTTGTCGGTTTGATATAATAAAGAATATTATTATTATTATTGCTATTATTATAATTATTTTTTTATTACCCGAGGTATCTGTGTCAGATTTTAATAAGCAATGTTAACTCTGGAGTGGCCATCCTTGTCAAGATCTGGAAGAACAAAAGTGCTGTGGAACGCAACAGCGTTGAAACGTTGGATCACAACCGACAGGCGCTGAAATAAGTAACTGGTTTCTCTTGGGTCGCGCGAAATTTGGCCCAGAAGACGACCCACGTCGGCGAGAAACCTTGGCGTTAATAATGGTCCCATGGTTTCAAAAGCCAGTGGGACAAAGTGGTAGGATTGCATCAGTTAAGTGTATTATTATTATTATTATTATTATTATTATTATTATTATTATTATTATTATTATTATTATTATTATTATTATTATTATAATTATTATTATTATTATTATTATTATTATTATTATTATTATTATTATTATTATTATTATTATTATTATTATTATTATTATTATTATTATTATTATTATTATTATTATTATTATTATTATTATTATTATTATTATTATTATTATTATTATTATTATAATTATTATTATTATTATTATTATTATTATTATTATTATTTTTATTTTTTTTTTTTTTTTTTTTTTATAAAATTTATTTCAATGTGCACTTATTATTATTATTATTTTGTTTTTTTTGTTTTTTTGCCCGAGGTATCAATGATTCCTCAGGCGATCCAAACAATATCTGATATCTAATATTATTATTATTACTATTATTATTATTATTATTATTATTATTATTTTCTTCTTCTTTTACATTAATGTTTTCATCGCACTTTTAGATCTCTGATGGTAACAGTGACATTTGTTATTTTAAGATCCAAGCTATTGCCTAAGCAACCCTTGTGCATTCGGAGGCACCTGCATTGATGAACCTAACGGTGGATATTGCATCTGTGCGCCTGGCTACACAGGACAGAACTGCTCAGACGGTAAATTTGCTCACATGAAATCTTTTATCAGAATCACTTAGGCAGCGCTACAGTTCATTGGAAGGCACGGAATGCACTGTAAATGTACAAACTATGAGTCTTTCCTAAATCCTCCCATGGTTTATCAGACCGTTTGGTTTCTGGGTGCGTTTCTCAATCATGCAGAGTTGCCAGTTGGTATCTACGAATGCAAGAGTGACTAGGGCCCGCGACAACTTTGACACGACTCTGATTAATCACTGTTCATATAATTGGCAGACGAGTCTTGGTCTTCGTCTTGCAAGACCGTTTGGTTTCTGGGTGCGTTGCAAGACCAAGACGTAGAAATTCAAGACCAAGATCAAGACTCTGAACCTCAAGACTAAGACCTTTGGACTCAAACCAAGACAAAGCCTTTTAAGAGCGAACTCAAGACTAAAACCTTGTGGTCAACGAGACTGCTAACAAGCTAGCATAATCCCAGGTTATTTCAAGGTCAAGAGGTCAAGTCGCCATACAGTGCTTATCTGCACTGCCTGGACGACTAATGCCGCTGCTGCAGAGCGGGTAATGAACCGAGTCATGAATGTCCTGGTGATCTGGATGTCATCTAACCGCTTGTGGCTTAATCCATCGAAGACAAAATTCATATGAATGGGCACGCGGCAACGGCCTGCTAAGGTAGTTCTTGGTATGCTCGCTGCTGAGTAGCCTACCCTCGTTTAATTTTCTAGACTGCAATTCGACACCACAATGGGTCAGGAACTTACCTTTCCCCGTCACATTCACCAAGTCTGCCGTGATTCTTACTACCAACTGTCGTATTTCAATTATTTTTCAGTTAAATTTACCATCCATGTGTGGTCAAACTCTCGTATTAGCTAAGTTACTTAGTAAGTCTTTTCTCTTCACTGTTGTATCATTTTCGATTCAATTGATTGTACCTCGACGTGTGTGTCTTAGTCAGGTTTATTTAGATAAGTCCTATTTGCTACATTGTTGCTTCACTCAATGACTGTCCGTCAACGAAATTTTTTTATTTAGGTATCAGGGTCCACAGTAGAGGGATCATCGATTCCTTTTGGGCCCTTGCAATTTACTTGCTGCATAAATTATTATTGCAATATTATGAATAAAGATTTATTGATTGAATATTGAAGAAGAATTAAACATCAAATATTGATGAAATTGCACCTGAATTATATTTTTGTTTAGCGGATTAATTTGGAACCATCTTATATTCAGAAACTGAAACTTTTTGCCAAGTAGTCGTGGACCATCCTAATTCATACATACATATACACATACATACATACATGGTACGTATAAAAAATATATAAAAAATAAATAAAAAATTATACATACATACATACATACATACATACATACATACATGCAAACATGCATACATGCATATACATACATACATACATACATACATACATACATTCATACATAGACACATGCAGCCATACATGCATAAACATACATACATACATACATATATACATACGTACATACATGCATACATACATGCATTTATACATACATACATACACAAGAAGTCGACCGCAGTAAAATGTAACATTTCGACAGAAAGGAAAGAAATAATGGAATAAATCTATATCTACACAAGCTGGATTTATAATTGCAGACGCTGCAATTTGAAGCCAGATCGATTTAAAGATTCTAAGTCGTTAATAATAATAATAATAATAATACTAATAATAATATCTTTTCTTTAATAAGCGCCTGACAAACGCACTGCGCTGTACATTTACATGTTATGCAATTGAAATCTTAACTACTAACAGAACAGACAGCTTGCAATATAACGGCGCTAATAGCAGCCTACAAAGCATATCCGCCCAACGGGGGGCTCGAACTCGGTACCTCTCGGTCTTTGTGCCAGATGTTGTCCAATGCGCCACTCCCCCCGCCCGTTGACATGTAGTTGTCTCGTCTATATAGTACCATTAGCAGCGTAGCAATTTCAATAGGCCTACTTAACGAACTGAGGCGAAGAAAGTCCTAAGTTCATTTTTCAGCTTTTGTGGCATAGGAAAATAATTACAATCAGGCTGTTTATAATTCCGATCACAGTATATAGATTAACTTAATCTGTTGTCATATGCCTTCCTTCTAAACTTGAGACGGTATACTCAGAGAGTGCATTGTCTACTTGTAATAAGTAGTTCGTGATTCATGAAGCAGCAGACCCTTGTTTTGCAGAGGACGTATACTATAGCAGGCACGTACCATCGATAATCTATAGCTTTAACAGTCTTAATTTCTTCATTAATAACCAAGAATGTCAGAGAAGATGAAAAACGGGGAAGTAGAAGGACTGAACGTACATGTAAGTCCATTGAGTAAAATTAATGTTCCCTGTCCGCCTTTGTACATTTGGCGGGGATATAAGACCATTTAAAATGTGTCACACTGTGGTTCTTATTGGATTTCCGTTGTTGGTTCTGTGGAAGCGTTTTGCCGCCAAACTCTCGTTTAATCGTTTTGTCTCTCTACGTGGATGATCGTCTTCTCGTAATGTCTTCCTTAACTGGCTGTTAGTTGACGCGTATATCAAGCAGACGAGAATGGCTCATTATATCCATGTCGCCTACAGGTGGCAGAAACTTGGCGGATCTGTTTCGTGGGTTCTCCCACCTCAGTTACTATGTTCCGGCTGATGGTAGTAGCAGGGTTGAGGTTGAGCGTTGAGTGGCCATTGCCAAGGTTGGAAGCCTATGCACGAACGACTGTTATCAAACGTACTGTATTCATATGCATTTATCACGATACTTACTATAGTGCCCTTTCCAAACATTGCAGCCTGACTGAGTGAAACAACCGCTATATCTGTTGTGCAGATGTCTCGATGTTTTGGGCAAGTTATCTAACCTTTCAACTTAATTATGACTGCTTTTAACTTTTGTATTTGATGATTGACTGCAGTGTCCCACATACACTAAAGGCGGTTGATGTGTGCCCTGTTGTTAATAACTTATGCTCTCAATTTTTGATTAGAATTACTTGTTCCATTATGAATTTGATTCGATATGATGTTTGCATGTGGTGATATGATTACATATGATGTTTTGTCAGTATTCGATGACTGCAATTTCACACAGGCATCAAGGGCAGATGGTATATATGCCTTGTTGATTATGATTTATGCTTACAATTCTCAGTTAATTCTGATAATTTATTACAGTATGGATTCTAACTGATTATATTTTCTTCTAAAGTCTTATTGGTATTGAGCGACTGATTGTAATGTAACACTTGCGCCAATGGCAGATGGTATGTGCCTTGTAGTTTCTGTTCTGTGTTTTCTATTTTGAGTTAGTTATAATCGTTGCAATGTAGGCTTTCTGTGACTGACTATTTATGGTGTACTCTCAGCATTGCATGGTAGATTGCGATGTCCGTCGCGTTCTTATTTTGTGCACTTCTGTACACTTGAAATCTCTCAGATAGTTTATGCTTTGTTGGTCCGTACAGAACTAAGCAATCGCTGCCCCATGGAGGGCTATACTAACAACGATGAGAGAACGGTCTATTGTGAACTCTGTAGGCCTACGCTTTGTATACCTAATTGGCGACCAGTAATCAAATGTGATCGAGTATCTCATAGTCATTGTATGCAGACTGATGTAACAGGTGGCAGGATTTCCTCTGGTTTTGTATAGCTTGTATATACAAACTTCTCCCTTTTAGAAGTACTGAGGATAATAATTAATTTATTGAATATGTTAAGGGGGACTAGCATCGAATACCATGGCAACTTATACAAATCAAATCAAATCAAATCAAATCAAATCAAAACTCTTTTATTGAAGCCATGTCAAATAAAAATCACATAACATTTAACACAAAATATCAGGATTGGCCGCAAGAGGAGTCCCAAAAGGGATCAAGATCCCGCTAACTAGGGACACCTAAAACAACATTTCAGAAATTTGAATTATTACAATTGTAATCATTTAAAATTAAACTTTTATTTAGATTGAGACGAGAACAGAAATCTACTTAACAGTGGAGAAGTTGACCCAGATGAAAATTTCTTTAATAATCAACCTAATTTCAGTAGGTATAACACACCGATCAAGTCACATGTAGAACTTGGTTCAGTTGAGCATGATTTCACTGTTATCCCATGCATATTAATTCTAGGAGCATAACACCTAAATTGGATTATATGCATTATGAATTCACTCTTAATTCAATTGCCGGTGAAGATATTGGCGGTAACTGAGACCTGGTTGGAACAGTCTACACTTTCATTTGCTGGTTACAACTTCATCCACAAATCTAAGGACATGGGTAGACGGTGAGGAATTAGAGTTTTAATAAGAAAGAGGTCTAATTTCAAATTTTTAACAAAAAATTATAAATATCAAACTCATGCCACATATGAAAATTTAGTCATAACCATGCCTCAAAGAAATGGAACGGATCTAATCGTTAGAGTCATTTATAGACCGCCAGGAACCACATTAACTTTATTCAATGACGAATTTAACACAATGCTAGGCGAAATGGCTTTTTATAGCAAATAGAAATATCTATTTGCACGTGATTTCAACATTGATTTATTAACAGTTGAAGAATATGAGCCAACTAAGATATTCTATAATTGGCTGACGTCCTATCAGATACTTCCTACAAATATACTTTAAAAAATTCTAAAATTTGTCAATTAAATAATATTCTTTATCTTTATCTTATTTACTTAAACCGAGTACAATCACTGATGTTAGACAATATATTCACTAATAAATGCAATAGAGTGAATGCCTCATCAATTACAGTTACTGATATGATAATATAATTTTATTATGTGAACGCCTGCCGGTTATGATCCGATTGAATCCTGACTTGCACATCTGCAATAACATGGGATCCCTGGCCCAGCGAAAAATAGGAGAGCGTCATTATTTTGTATACGGTATGTAGGAAAATGAAAGGAGAAAAAGTCGCATTTATTTAAAAGGAGACCATAACACTCATTTCCTATTGTAGCTGAGAAATACATTTTGTGTGTGTGTGTTACGGCGGCCATATTGGCCGACATCTTGGAAAGTAGGACTCGCATACTTTTGGTACTACAAGAAATTGATTCGCTTACCTTGAAATTATTAAATTGGACACTTCACTTGTTATGGTAACTTACGTAAGAGCTGAGATATACATTATATTTGTGTTTTGGCGGCCATATTGGAAAGAGCTATGGAAATCTGTAGGATCGGTGGGCTCCAACTGAACCAGCAAATTCATTTTCAGTTTCTTTAGTGTCTATTCTGCAGAGCAGGTGATTGCTAACATATTTTTTAATACAATATTTTGTGTCTTCCATTAATATAGACGATACGTGCAATGCATATCAACCGGTCGCCTGTAGCAGCGATGATATCGCCATAGCAATGAGCGCTCTCTTCAGCGTATCTTTCGCAGTTAACATAACAATTCTGATCACCTGGCTGTGCAATACTTTCCGAGCCAAAAAAGGTTGGTCATGTTTTCCTTAATACCTTCCGTTTGTTTATGTGCAACCAAGTCAAAACCATCTGATAAAGAGTGGAATCTAAAAAGTAATTTTTCTTAGTTAAAATTCACATTTCTTAAGACATAATAGCGCCAAATCATGCACTATTTTTTAAATAATAAATTAAAACCTTATATTTAAAGCCAGCACATTAAAAGATACCACTGTTATTGCTGTCTGAGTGACGATTTTTTACTAATGATAATTTGTTTTACATTGACTACTGTGAATTCAGATCCTTTTAAAATGCCAGAGAACGTTCTTCCAACTGAAATTATGGATCATTCGAATGTAAGCTCAGCGCCATCACCATACGAAGAACCTAGACGACCTGATGAAAGTCAACTGCATCAGAACAACTACGAAAAACTAACACCAACTATGTCACGCAAGAACGACAAACAATCCAGAAAGCAGAATTAGATATCATCAGTTACTTTATGGAAAACATTGGCTATGCTAATGCGAACTAAACAACACGAGCCTATTATGACCAATATCTATGTCATAATTATTGTATGTGCGAATTCATGCAAGAATCTAACTATTAATACAGTCTCATGTGAGATCTATTCAACTCGTCGTGCTATAGATATTTGATGGTATAATCTTTTAGATTTATTTAAATCAATTAAAACTTATATATAGCGACGTTCATATAGATACAGTAAAAATAATCAAATTAATAAATAGAAAGATCATCATCATTGTGTCTTTCGTAAATTTATGTAGGTTGAATAAATGCATTGTTGGGTTGGGCCAATAGGTAACCAGTTGTTACAGGAAGATAGCTATATTACGCAAATGATTAATTAAAAACAGGAAGTGAACTTGTTCTTCAATAGCCCTCAGTTTAAGAAAGAGGATGTAAAATTGTCATAAGACGACCGACAATAACGGAGTTGTTGAAAGCACTGCACCAGTTATATCAGTCTGATCAAAGTCTCTGTGTACATTGCACAATCTCGACCAATATTGCCAACAAACGCATATCGTGAGTCTGATTTTATCAAAGTACAAGTAACTGCACTTGAATATTGTCAAGTTATACTAATCCAGTTTTATGACGTAGACCAATGGTTTTTGCCTTCACTGAATATCAATACCACTGTGTACTGTCACTGTGTCTGTTTCATCATGGCCTTGTCTTAGGATTAGCAGCCAACTCTCATATGCATGGTACTGTTCTATTTATTTCTTCTGATTCACTTGCACTACGCCGTACATATTGTGTTTAATGATAGGGCCAATTCAAGGCATGGAACTCATATAACATTGCATTAAAAAAATTGAAATTCTTATCCCAGTTGCACTCTTATCCATAGATGTCGCCCGATTTAAATATTATTATGATGTTTAAATCTACACAGGGAATTTTTTATTTAGCAAACATAATTGAAGGGTTCAGAGCAATATTAACCAATTATGTCGACATACCACTTCTGTGCTGAAAAGTGTGCCAGCGTGCTTGGAATATAGTAGTCTATTTACCATGCAAATTTCGTGCAGATCCGAATATTTGTGATAGTCATTTTTGAAAAACAAATATGTCAATATAATATGGAATTGTGCAGCCGGTGTCGCGTGAGAGTCTCCCCCTAAAAGTCTCCCCCCGGAGACTCTATTTCGAAACAGATTCTCCCCGGCGGATCTGTTTCAGAATAAATTCGCCCTCTGGAGACTATATTCTGAAACAAAGTCTCCGGGGGGAGAGAATGTTTCATCCCCCGTTGAAATAAGGTATCCCCGGGAGACTTTATTTCAATTTCAATTTTCATTCTCAAACAATTTATTGTTCCCAGTTTTAATCAACAATTATGCACTTATTGTCATAGTTGCTATTTTAAGGAACTAATAGTCCATATTTATTAATTTTAGCAAATAATAAGCAGAGTGGAGTATTAAAAGCAATTTTAACTAAGTATCAGCAACATAGAGATTTAAATAATATAATAATGATTAAGCATTTATTAGACGGGTAGGCCTACGCATAGTCTTCATAAATAATTTCAAGTTAGGCAATCGACGAATGGTGATAGGGATGTTGTTCCATACCAAGGGTAGGCCTACCATGGATAATTTCCCTTATTTATAGGATGTTGGGTGTTTATCTGGTCAATTAATTCTAAGGCCTTTGTGGCTAATCTCATACTTTAAGTTGGTAAATTATTTCGTATGGTCAATTTAAAATGGACGCTGGATTGATGACAAAAATTGTACCTGTAAGTAGAAGCTGAATCCATGTGAATAGTTGTTTCATTGATGAAAAATATTTTTGCCTTACATAGAATTTCGGTAATTTTTTTAATAAAATGGAGGCTGGATCGAAGGTAGTTATCATGGACATAGGTAGACTGCTTTATTACCAACGTCAAGTATTGCACTGAAAACGTTAAAATAATTTACCAACTTAAACTACGGGATTACCACTTTCTATTTACTGATTAATGCGACATAGGTTACAATCACACGTAGGCTACCATATTTATAGCTAACCAATCAACTTTATTTTAGCTTGCTTGGTTTAACGAAATTCTGAGCCATCAAAAACCCGTGTGTCATGTTATGCTAATATTATTCTCTAAATTTTATTAAAGATGTTGTGAGAGAAGAATTAAGTCGTGCTGCTTGAGTGAATTCATCAAAGACTCACAGAAAAGCAAGCAGTTTGTTGGTGAAAGCTTCACATTCAGCCTTATCCATAATTTTGCACTGTTTCACAAAGTAGTACTTTTTAAAGCAACTTCTTTCCAATGTAGGTCTATACTAACTATAATAGGCCTACTGAATCCGTTGAGATCATCTAAGTCTAAGCAGAAAATTTAATGAACTTCAGCTACGAATAACCTAATTGTGTGTAATAAGTTTATTTAACGACGCCGTCATATCGACGATGATTGGCGTCTACGAATAATTTATGGTGGTCTGCCCTTATAAAGGAATCGAATCAACTATGTTCTAGCGTTTATTACCTCCATGAGCAAATAACATTCGATATAAGCCGAACAACTCCATGGTTCAACAATACTTCAGTAGTCTTCATCTCAAGCCTGTACTGGCTTCACGGACTACAATGCTTTATTTTCTTTAATTGATATTGGCCTATCGACACTAGGCTAAATAGGTTTGATTTAGCTTCGCTTATTCAGTGGTTCTATGAATGCCTAATCTTCATCAAAGAATGCCAGAAAAGCAAGGGCAAGCATAATAATTCCATGGATCAACAAATGCTTCAGTAGTCTTTATTCATTCATTCATTCATTCATTCAGAGCATTTATATAGCGCCCCTTCAAGAAACTACTCAGGAGCGCTCCCGGCCCAGCCACGACTAAAGAAAAAAGACTTGAGGGACTTGTAGAACCCTGTCAGATGGCTTAAAAGTAAAAAACGGAGCTTAAGTGGTAGGTCATTCCAAATGGAAGGGCCAACAACCGAGAAAGCACGGCGCTGCCTAATAACCAAGCGAGTCCGTGGAACAAGGAACTCACCCCTCGTCGCAGAGCGAAGCACCCGACGCGCTGGAACAACAGACACTGGGCGGCAAAGATCACGCAAGTAAGATGGAGCGCAGCCAAGAACACAACGAGAAACAAGAGCAGCAATGCGATATGAGATACGCTGAGACACAGGCAGCCAATGCAACACATCACGCATGTATGCAGAGACAGGAGTGTACTTAGGAAGCCGTCCAATAAGCCGAGCAGCCGAGCGTAGAACTCGATCTAGTCGCCCTAAAACACCAAGAGGAAGGCCAGCAAGTAGTGAGGAACAGTGGTCAATTCGACTAGTAACAAAGGCATGAACAAGGACCACAACTGCATCATGAGAGAGAGAGCGAGAGACCACTCGAAGCTGACGAAGCTGATAATAACAACTCCGTGCAATTGAGTTCACATGTTGAGATAAAGTAAGCTCGGAGTCAAGAGAAAGTCCCAGATCACGAACTGTGAGGGAAAAGGTTATGTGAGGAAAGAGCAGGGTAAGTTGAGGAAAGTCGATACCCTGCAGTTGTCTACGGCTACCCAGCCAAATGAGCTGTGTTTTAGAGGGATTTAAGAGTAGCTTTTATTTATCTCAAGCCTGTACTGGCTTCACGGAATTCAATGCTTTAAATTCTTTAGTAGTCTTTATCTCAAGCCTGTACTGGCTTCACGGACTACAATGCTTTATTTTCTTTAATTGATATTGGCTTATCGACACTAAATAGGTTTGATTTAGCTTCGCTTATTCAGTGGTTCTGTGAATGCTAACAATAATAAGCAACGAATATGTTAACCAGATCAATGGACGAATGGTAGGCCTTTTCCGCATCAAAAGATTCACAGAAAATCAAGTGCAAGCTCATATCAGTTGATTAATATCAGTTGAAGGTTAGGCCTAATCTGCATCAAGAATCGCATAGAAGCCACGTGCTAGCTCGTATCAGGAAGTCAGTACAGGTATAGTTATTCCAATGCATTGTTTCAGACTCCTTGTATAGCTAATAAGCTGGCCTGATATTATATCTGACGCTAATAATATTGAACGACCAATATCCAACACAGTTTCAGTGGTAGATCTAAGTCATCTAACCCTAAGAGAATCAGCTGGAAGCTAATTAGCGTTAGCTGGCAAAAGGACTGCAGCATTAATTATTGAATGTATTGTATTGTATTGTATTGTATTTGAACACTTGTTATAGCGCCTCTACCAGATTTCCCATTCAGAGGCGCTCCCGATTACTGCGCGAACGCTGAATCGGAGTTTCACGCCGAAGCGCATGAGCAATTGCGAGTGAAGGACTTGCCCAGGGTTCCTAAGCGGCGACTTTGAGGTGGATTCGAACCCGCAACCCTCCAGCTGCAAGGCACCGAACATACCCCTAAACCACCGCGTCCCAGTTGTATTGTGATGTGTTGTATTGTGATGTGTTGTATTGTGTGTTGTATTGTACTCCACGTTTATAATGCGACCGAGCCACCCGCAGTAAAGATCCGAGAAATTAATCTCTGATAAACCGACCCGACCGGGAAGCGAACCCGGGGCGCCGGCGTGACGAGCAGGCTACCAACCCACTCGGCCACTCAGGATCCTTAATGGGATAGAGATCACTGATCACAGAATCGTTTCAGAAACTAGCACCAGTAAAATGCCTACTTGTGGTCAGAGCCATTTCCTTAATTAGGCTAGAACAAACAATGTGTGTAATCTAGGCGGTATGCGGACAATTCATCCCCGGACGATTCATCCCGGACGATTCATCCCCGGACTATTGATCCCCGGACGATTCATCCTGGACCATTCATCCTGGACCATTCATCCTGGACCATTCATCCTGGACCATTCATCCTGGACCATTCATCCTGGACGATTCATCCTGGACCATTCATCCCTGGACGATTCATCCTGGACCATTCATCCCGGACCATTCATCCTGGACGATTCATCCTGGACCATTCATCCTGGACCATTCATCCTGGACCATTCATCCCGGACCATTCAATCAAATGAAATAGAAATTACGATATAAAGTAAAGCAACGGAAAGAATTGAAATTAATGAAGAAGCATCTATTTGAAATTTATCAGCAGTAGTAGGTGTAGAGGTCCTGATGGTGTAGGGAATTGACTAGTTCACTGAAAAGCGAAGAATTTACTGTAACAGTTAATGACTGTGAAGTTATAGTACTATCGGTCTTGTTACATTTCTGTAACAGAAATATCCTTGTATTAATACACATTATCAAATGAAATAAAACAAATGTTGCATTTCAATAATTTCTATTATTTTATTTAACTTTAAGTTGTGACAAAGTTTTACTCCAGCATTCCATAAACAGAGAACAGTGGTGCCGCACTCTGAGAACGATTTTGACCAATGAATTCAGCAATGTCAAAGCAACCATCTTTTTCCAGAGTCCAAAGGTGTTGTTCCTCATAGTTATGGGCAAAAAGACAATTCTCCCCACGATGACATGTATTCGGCTTCCAAAACTCATAATGTCGACAAAGCACATAGCCACCACGAAAGTCACGATGATTTATTTTACTAATTGGTTTACAACTAAGTTTCGATTTATTAATAATAAGATGTAGTTACAGTAGTAACAGTTTTAATTGTGCGACAAATGCGCAATTGCACGAAGGTACAATAACACATTTGTTTCTCCGTATCCACCAACACGTCACGTTTTTCGTTTTTTCGACCTCGTCTCGTTTTTTTCCGTTTTTTATTTTTGTATAAGTTTATAACTTTATTTATTTATTAACTGTCTGTTACTATTTGTTTAATTTTAATTTTGTCTGATATCCCTTACGTTGTCTCCGTCCTTTCAAGGATTCATCTAATTTGTGTCACTATTTAGTGTCATCAGTTGAAATAAACAGCTACAGGAAATAAAATTTATAAAAGTTATTTGAATTTCTAAGTTATCCAAAATGCGAAATGTTGTCTTTGTACTCAGTAATCTCTGATTGAATTAAAATAAAATTGTGTAAACAAGGTTTTAATTTTAAAATGCAGTAAAAGATGTAGAAAAGTCAAATTATTTTCTTTTCCGTTTTTTTCTCGTTTTTTATTTATTAATAATAAATAAAACGACAGTTTTTTCCGTTTTAATTGTTTGATTTGATCGTTTTTAACAACTATGAATAACACATTTGTTTCTCCGTATCCACCAACAGCACGTCTAACTCTTTCGACCAAGTCGCGGTATTTCTTCACACCAATTTCCTGGGCACCAGTAGTTGCTTGCATGAATGCTGCCTTCTGCTTTTGACTATCTTTCTCCAGCCCTTCAATCATCAACCATAGTGAAGGGTGAGTGCACATGAACAGTGATTGTATGCCATGATGCCAGCCTTCCACTATGTTTGTGGTACGTGCTATACCATCTCCAGCTGATTCGTACTGATTCCACATCGGGATTGGAAACATGGCTGGGCCATAATTGTGGCCTCTGCCTCGGAGTCGTCGACCTCTAATGTAGGTGTGTTCGAAGTAGGATAGAAGTTCGTTCATTCTGTCATGTTCTGGCATGTCTTCAGCTAGCAAGTCGAATGATTCAGCAACATCATCAACCGGTACATGTGCGAGTGCTGATAAACATCGAACACTTCCACGTAGCACATCGTCAGTTTCGTAATCGTTCTTCATACCCAATTCATTCACCTTGCGAAGGACACTCTGGTTGAGATGAAAGTAACATCCGGTTATGGAAGCTCCGGGAAATGCATGGGAAAATGCTCCCATTGCCGCTGACTCGAAATCGGTTAAAATCGTTTTTGGTGCAGCACTTGGCATCAGATTCTTCAATTCCGTTATAAGACGGTCGTAGGTTGCTCGGGTCTTGTTCGGCAATAGACAAAATACTGCGGCAGGATTAATTCCGTTCATGAACTGGAAATGTATACTGTACATCTGGAAAAAGATGGAGGGTACCACCTTGAAAGTGCCATCAGCCAACCAGATGTCGGATCTGGCTAGACCACCAAGAAGCATTCTATCGCCCAAGATGATAAGCCGATCATCTCCCGATCCAGAATCAAATAATAGGAAATTGATAAATTTCGATGGGAAATGAAAGCTGAGATTAGTTGGTGTTGGTGGTAAGGTCTGCTGGTTATCACCGCTTGACAATACAACTTGACGATGACGACGCAGAACACGGTTGAGAGAAGTTTTCTTGGGCAAGGCCATCAACACATGTGGACCCAGATCAACCATGACCGCACCGGAAGACGAACTTGGTGTTGCTATAGTTTCTGTCATTTTCTTCTTCATATCTGCGATAGCGGCCCGTGCAAGTGCTGTTGAGACATTACCGCTGTGGGTGTGGTCTGGTGACTGATCTCCGATCACAACGTTGTTTGCATCTGTTAGCAGTCGTGCTTTGCAGTTGAAAACCTGGTGTTTGCAACAGCGCCATTGTGTTTGTCCTTGTGCGTTCTCTCCTTTTCTCCAGTATTCGTAGTTTCGATGTATCACCGTTCGCTTTCCACGTTTCGATGTTCCAAAGTTTACCGTCGTCATAACGTATTATTTTATTGTTTCTTATTCAATGTTTTCCGTTAACTAAGAAATAAGCCTATTTATTTCTTGATATTGAAACGTTTCTGATTCGAAAAACCTGCGCACTTCACACTGAACCCATACTTTGGTGACGTCATGTTTTTTGACCTAAGAGTCATTATTTCAGTAAGTAAGATGAAATGTGTGGTGTAATGGCGAACCTTGTAAATGTTTTACAACTAAGTATTGGTTACTTCATGATTTCTGTCGTATTTACACCGGAAATACCACACGAGTTCTATTTTCTTATGAATTCTACGAGTGTGGAATCCACGAGTACAATTCATTTGAAAATAGAACGAGTTTGGTACTTAATGTACTAAAACGAAAAAATCATGAAGTAACCTATTTATACCATGACCATACCATGAAAGGTGCGTTAAAGCTTCATAATTCACTTACTAACCACAATCATAGAATACTGTCCAGGATGAATCGTCCGGGATGAATCGTCCGGGATGAATGGTCCAGGATGGTCCAGGATGAATCGTCCAGGATGAATCGTCCAGGATGAACAGTCCGGGGATGAATGGTCCAGGATGAATCGTCCGGGGATGAATTGTCCGGGGATGAATCGTCCGGGGATGAATTGTCCGGGGATGAATCGTCCAGGATGAATCGTCCGGGGATGAATTCTCCGGGGATGAATAGTCACCAAACCAAATTTATGATATCCTTTAGCCTAAATATTCACCGCCAATCTTATCGTTATCATATTTAATCGAGTCACTTGTTTTAGTTAAGACTGCAATGGATTAGATGAGGTATGGAATCATGTCCAGTGAAGTGAGTGTGAGAGAGAGACACATACACAGGCAGAGACAGAGAGAGAGACAGAGAGAAACAGAGACACAGAGACAGAGACAGAGAGACAGAGACAGAGAGACAGAGACAGAGAGACAGAGAAAGACAGACAGAGACAGACAAAGACAGAGAGACAGAGACAGAGACAGAGAGAGTCTTATTTGTCAAGTCTTTAGTTCTTCAATTTTTTCTCTGTCAAATTTATTTGAGTATAACAGGAAAGTCAGAGCATAATCATTATTACCCGCCAGTTAAGCATTTTCAACAACTCTTCTCTGTGACCTATATTCGCGATGTGGATAAAACATTGGTAGTATACGGAAGACTTCTGAAGTCTCAAAGAGCTTCGTCTTGAAGTTATTGAGTGAGAATAATTGAGAAGTGTGGCATATGAAGCGGACTTACGAATGTCGCATCTGACTCCAGTCGACTCTGCTGGACATACGCACACGTAGTAGTTGATACCGTTCAGACAAGTTCCGCCATTCAAACATGGAAAGCTGGCACAGTTGTTTGTCACTGAAAGAATATTCACAGGTAATATTACGTAAGACCCAGTCGAGGGTACTCGAGACTTTGCCGCTCTGTACTTAAAAAGATATATTGGTGACAGCATAGGCACCACAATTATAATCAACTCGGTGTTGATAGTATTTGTGTTGTTGACAACACCACAATATAGTATCAACTTGCAAAAAGGGCGAGAGCAAAATCTGAAGATCGACTGGTTGCGTTATTTCGTTTGCGCCTTTTGTGAACCTTTCAAAGGCGCACTCTAGAGAGTGAAACGAGGACAGAAAATGCGTTCCCATTCCCACCCCGCATTTGTTATTCTAATCCCATTACCTCACCGTCCTCTCAACCTTCATCCCCATTCCATCAAAATCGTCGCATAATGGCTTTTCCTTACCGCAATATCCCCGCATCTCAAAAGTAGGAAATATAAACTTGTAACATTAGCATTGATATCATTTTATTAAGATTTGTGAAATTGACAAGCTAAAAATACCGCTCCTCAGTTTATGTAAACCGTGAACGAATAGAGATCACACCACGTTAGTTAATAAGTAAACCTATTTCACGGAACGATAAAATAAATCAATTAAGGACATTTACAAACACTGTTTCACCGCAGCTTCCATGTCCATCATCCATGGCAATACGGTTAAACTTTTTAAAGGCTCGAACCCAATTCGCGGGATTTCCGCGGTTACCGTGGAATTATATCGATAACCGTTGCCATGTCAGTCTCGCGCACACACAGGTGAATGCTCTTTTGTAAAAAAAAACACTACGCAGAAGAAACTACTACTGCTGCTGCTGCTATTGCTGCTGCTATTACTGCTGCTGCTTCTGCTACTACTACTACTACTACTACTACTACTACTACTACTACTACTACTACTACTACTACTACTACTACTACTACTACTACTACTACTACTACTACTACTACTACTACTACTACTACTACTACTACTACTACTACTACTACTACTACTACTACTACTACTACTACTACTACTACTACTACTACTACTACTACTACTACTACTACTACTACTACTACTACTTAGCAACTGCTATGTCACCGGTGCCGATTGCAAAAAAAGATATTGAACCTATGACGCACAAGAACCAAGCCGCACTCAGCCTAAAACCAGTCCAATGACAAAAAGTCCTTTAAATCTTTCGTTTGATTTGATATGGAAGTCAAACTGACCTTCTTCGCAGTTGTCGTCTGTGTATCCAGGCGGACATTGACAGACGTAGCCATTCACTATAGGCAGACACGATCCTCCATTCGAACAAGGATCACTCTCGCAGTAGTTGATCGCTGTGAACAAAAACCGATATGAATGAAAGATACAGATAGATACCCTACAGGTGTAAACTGTAAAGCTACTTGCTGGTATCCATTATGTAGACTCGGGCAATCTAAACTCGGATACAAATTTGTTTATTAAATGCTGGTGTTCAAATGGAGCATTAGCAATGTGTTATCGTATTATATTGCTCAATACGAAAAGTCCTTTTAATCTTTCAGATGATTTGATATGGAAGTCGAACTTACTCTCTTCGCAGTTATCGCCTGAGTATCCAGGCTGACATTGGCAGACGTATCCATTCACTATAGACTCACACGATCCTCCATTCAAACAAGGAATACTGTCGCAGTAGTTGATTACTGTCAGCAAAAAGGACAAATCCTGCTTATAACTGTCCTATAGATATTATATATGAAGCTGCAATCAGAGTCTATGCAATTTCTGCACGCCAATAACATTAGATTTGCAGAAAATAATCCAATATCTGACGGGCAAATGCTAATCGCACAAGGACTAACTGTCACAGAAGCTGATTGCTGTGAACAAAGACTACATAGCTGATTTATAATGATAACAGCAGTTTATAGTTTCATGCATTTTATGTGTTTTCAAAATAGGCAATCGCGTGTATCGTTTATAGTTTCGTCACATAGGCTTAGACTTTAGATTTGCACAAAATCGGAGATACGCCACCTCTGGGTGAGCAATTTAGCCACTGCGTGACTGTGCCTGTGTAGATAAACAATTAACAAAAAAATCAATGAGGCGGAGAGGCGACCACCATTAAGCTTGAACGGAATACCAGTACGAAGTGTAGGCTTCCTATCCATAACCACTCTAACAACAAGACCAATAGGCCTATCCTTCCAAGCTGTCGTCTGTTCATATTGTTTGCGTTTCGATCAGTTTCTTCATTCTTCTTCGCTCTGGTCTGCATCTGATGGAGGGTCGACGAAAATGGTCGCACAGTCTTAATTATGCGAAAATGAATAAAAGAAAATCTGCATGGGCATATATAAGTTTAGCTTCGCTAAATAACACAATGCACTGGTGAATAAGAGGTCTTGTAGGGAAATATGGTTACCAGAATCTTTAGTAGGACTTGTGTCCTGTCTTCCAATAATAAAACACAACATAAAGTTGCACAAATCAAAACTTAAGTCCTAGTTACAAACCGAATAAAATAATCGTGGGGTATGGGACACATTAGGAATGTTATTTACACTTGATAGAAATGCCAAATGCACTTTATTAAAACGTCAAATGTAGTTTATGTTATGTCATATACACTTTATAAAAGTCTTGGTACTTATTGCGTACTTTAGAGTGCCAATAACTGAAAGTTAGAAAAAGATCTATTTTGAAATTAACAGTGGCGTAGCCATAAAAAATTTAGGAGTTTTTAAGTTATTCGGGGAGGGTTCCATTGGAAATGGTCGTATTTTTCTACATCTTTAGTTTTTAATAGTAGTAATGCATTGATTTGGGGAGGGGTTGAACGCGTAAAACCACTTCCTAAATACAAATGAGTTTGCCGCCATTTGTCATAATTTCTACACTCGGAAGCGCTTACAAAACCATATCTGACAACTATGAGTCTTTTCAAATTCGTTATTTTTCCGACAGAGTAGCCTATCTGCGAAAACCTGTTCACAATGGCAGAGCTCATTTGTATTCACAAAATGGCATTAAATGAAGTTATTTTTTAAATGTTTCCAATATTGGTAGGCCTATACCGGGTAAAAGCGGATTAATGATACAGAGTAGAAGAAACTTTCATATTTACCTAATCTCTTTCTGCAGTATACATCTGCATCCGTCGCTAACTGACCCGAAGTATCGCGCCTCAGCCAGATCCAGAAAGCGTTTGCGCTGATTCCCATGCTACCATATCCCTTGTGACCAAACTCAATGGCAGACATCCAAGCGGAATCGTCAAAATCAATTTCCTCCCAACCTACTTGACTGACGTTTGAACATTTCCATGTTGAATTAGTCAGAACGTAGTCATCATTTGTCGACGCCAGAATACCCGCTATAATAGGTTGATTATCTCTTCCATGAATCGCTATTAATCTCGCCGTACAAGGTAGTGGGACAACGTCCGATTGATAAGCGATGTCGGCATTTGGAAGACCAGTTATCTCAACGCCATCGAAGTAAAGCCTCAAAACGTCATCGACCGTAACGGTCAGATTACGTTTTGGACAGGAAACAAATGTCGCTGCTTCCAGTGGGGCAACAGAGAGAAGAAGGACAACTGAAGAAAATTAAAAGTTTGCTTCATTAGACAAATAAACGAAATACGAAAAGTTAACGAAACCAAGAACGAAAGGTTTAAGAAAGGCTAAGTTAAAGGTGCAAAATTATGTTCGCGCTAATTTGCCAATACAGGAACTCTGATTGCCATGTACATTACAAAACGGTCCAGCAATAACCGCCTAAGGTTTTTTTTATGTACTTTGTATAGCGCCTCTTCCGAAAGGGTTGTGTGCTTTCACCATGCGTCTTCGACATCATGGCAGAGGTGGTTATGAGGGAGGCTCTAGAAATCTATATGGTTATGGAAGTGGAACTTAATTAGGATAAAGAAGAATGATACAAATCTGCGATATGCCGATGACACTTTGTTGTTAGCTGGTTCAGAAGTCAAGCTGCAGGAGGTGGTGAATCTTCTGTACCAAGCAGGCAGCAAACGGGGACTTTTGATCAATGCGGACAAAAAATAATTTAACTTTGAACAAAATTATTATTAAATAGACTAACCTCCTAATATCCAAAATAGTTTCATTGTGGCCTCCGTGTTGAATATCGATTCTCTTCGCAGATTTATTGTGTGCGCTAGAGGAAGGAAGAAACGTCGACTGGAACGCACTCGTGTATTATACATGCAGACCGTAGGTCAACACTGATCTATCAACCAGTAAAATGTGATAAATGAACCTAGTCAAAACACACTGATAGCTTGTATGTACAATGTAGGCCAACATAGAACATAATCTACGTCGATTATTTTCACCTGAATTCACCTGATTTAATTTTGTGATCTTTAAACTTGAACATGGCCCACGATAAGACAAACATAAGAGGTTCTGGAAACTAAAGAGTTACATGGGGAATTTTTCCCTCAATAAAGGTCGCTCTAAATCCCGAGGTAATGTAGACAACAATAATTGCGGGTTTCCCGGGGTAATGGATTTACTGTCGCGGTAATAAAATTAATACCGCGGTAATAGGGAATGAACCGGTGTCACGATATAAAGTCTCCCTCAAAACAGAGTCTCCCTGACTGAAATAATGTCTCCCCGAAGACTCTCTATCAGAACAAAGTCTCCCCAATTGAAATAGAATCTTCCAATTTACGATGCAAAGACTCTTCCTACTAAAATCGTCCCTCAATATTTGGCTGCTTTTCTATATGATCTTAAAAGAATTTAATATGCAGGACCGTTTTTAAGGTTCTGCGAATGTGGGTGCAAAAAAGGTTTCCACAAGGCCCCGTGTCGGTCGAGCGGTCGTGTGTTTGCTGTTGGTTTTTTCATATCCCATTTATTCCTTAGTTATAATCCTTTCATAAGCTTACACTAGTAATTAAGTGGCGGCCACTGAGTGTTTGAGAGTAAGTGTAGGCCTAAACAGAACACTTCAACTCTATATAACCACAATTTATCAATAAAATCTGACAAATCTCAAATAGGTAGCTAATTCTGTAAAGCTGCAGCCATCATCAAATGAGCAAATCTTATAGGCCGAAATATCAGTTAGGTCAAAATATCAGCGAAGTCCGTTTTCATCTCTCACAGTCACACAGTTTGGTTATATCCAGCAAATGCAGCTAAACGGTCCAAATACTACGTTTTACGTTTTGTGACATGAAAGCGTCAGCAACTTGGCCCAGTTGCGATTAGGCTACATTGTATTGCAGAGTCACTGAGCGTCCGAGTTTCACTCGCCTGTCTTTTCTGCGATCCGGTTTTGTTTATTATGAGTTACTCGTAATTTCAACGCTGCTAACGCATCGGAATATAATTGAATTTTCAAACTCAATACTATTAATACATAGGCTACATGCAACAGTCACCGAGAGGCTAAGTTTGCTAAGTTTAAAGTTTTAACTTTTAAGCATTGTAAACGTCAAAAAGCCCTGGCCCCTGGACTTTACGATGTGGTGAGGGCGACCACGATGTTTCGCTTGATTTATGCTGCTCCGGCATGGTGGGCTTTGCCAGCCAGAGGGAGAAAGGAATGCTCCAGTGTCTAATGAACAGATCGATCCGTCAGCGATACCTTCCAAGTGATAGCCCAACCTTTGAACAACTATGCCTTAAAGCCGACATCTGCCTGTTTTCGATGGTCCTGGGAAATCAGGGACATGTTCTCCATATACGTTTGTCCCTCCAATAGAACTGTTGGCTTATTCCCTTCGACCCCATCACGTGACCATCTTTTATCGTAACAGATTTTCCCCCGGAAAGACTTTATTTCAACGCGAGATAGGCTACAGTCACATTATATTTATGACGTTTTTCGTCTTTAGTAGCTGATGGATACTGTTTTTGGTAATGTAATAAAATAATGAAAATAATTTTTAACTGTTTCACAAATTGTAGTACTTATTAATGCAACTTAGAGCACATTATTTGGCGACGTGTAGTTTAGCGTCGTAAATTATTCGCACATTGTAGCATTATTATTTTTCATCAGCCCAGCTTGTGTTTAATTAAGAATTATTTTTCATCAATCCAGAGTCAGCGCGTGGGAGTGCAAAGGGGTGCGGTTGCACCGGTGGCCACTTGAGAGAACGGTATTTTGGCTACCATGAATATTTTACGGCGAGTCAGTAATTGATTCGTGCGGTATGAGACCTTGCGCTACTTAACTTCGGTCAGATAGTTACCCCCATGCGAGGCCACAAGGCTTACTAGTTTAAAACAAAGTAATCGTAATTAGTCCAGTCTGCCCTCTGTTATCTACATTTGGTCACCGCTGAGATTAATCACTTCATTTGGTGACCTGGAAGTTTTTCAGCAACCTATAGCTACAATTTTGCAGCTAGATACTCACTGCTTACTATTGGCGTTTCAGTTGCTAGCTGCGAAAGTTCATTTACAAAACTTTCAAGAGTCTATTTCACACATATTATCTAAGCAGCACCATGTCTCAAGAGATGCTTACCAATTTGGCAATACTGTCGATTGAGAGAGAAACTGCTGTGCAGATTGACTTTAGCTAAGTTATCGACGACTTTGCGTCTGCAAATGCGAGACGAGTAGGCCTACAGTTTTAAACTTCTAATTTCTGAATATAGTCTGCCAGTCCTGTAGCTGCAGTGACGAGTGTGATGTTGCACTGTTTGAACTTTGGACCAACTAACTTTGATTCATCCTTTGAATATTAGCCTACAGTTCGTACTCGGAATGATTTAAATTTATTTTTTTGTCTGAGAAAATGAAATTAATGCGCAATGACTCATAGATGAACTGCTAAGTCGATGGCAAATACTCCGAAACTAAGCGTGCTATGTCTTATCTTTTCTCTTCGCCTGATGGACGATGCGTTTCTTATCTCTCTGAGGTCATAGACGAGTCTTCACCAATAAACAACGCCATTGTTATTCTCTGTTGGACGTCTACCTGAAACTGACAAATGCCAATTGCAAACACCTGTTCATGATAACCGGGAACATCCATCGTCTGAGAAAACACGAGTTCTCTGAACATATAGTGTAGGCCTATACCGTAGACAACCAAGAGAAAGATTAGAGCACTGCGCCGTCCGCACCGCCATCGCCGACATTTCTTGGGCGCCGTCGCCGATTTATTTTGGTAGGTGCATCGACTGACATTGTGAAGCGCGTCGCCGCCGACACTATGAAGTCGGCGGCGGAGAAATAGTGAGAACGGAGGATGATCGGGTAGAGCGGGTTGGGTGGATGGTGAAGAGTTGGCGAAGATATTTGTTCTGGGAACATTATAGGCCTATACCGTATAGGTATATTTTTGTAGGGAGTTGTAGGTTAGTGATAGAACTTTGGAGTGGATTTGCTCTTGAATTTTTAACCATTGGAGTGATTTCAGGATGTGAGTGATACGATCTTATTCGCTATGAGGAACGACCGCTCCAAACATGGTTCGCCGTCTCACTCGATCAACCGACGCCATTGGTAACCAAATCCATCGCCAAAGACAGAGACAAAGGGACAGACAGCGATGGAGACGGAAGTTCAGAAGAACGCATCGACAAGAGACGGGAAGGGATGGAGGAAGAGAGAGAGGGACATAGAGTAGGAGAGAGGGAGAACTAAAGAGGCACAGAGAGGAGAGAGAGGGAGATTGCAAGAGAAGATGAGGGAAAGGCATTCAGATAGTGTAGCAGAAAGGAAGAGAGACGGGAAGACATAGAGAGGCTGAGAGAGAAACAGAGGGAGTTCATTTGGCAAAAATTCCAAAACAAAGGCAAAGACAGAAGTAGAGAAACACAGACAGAAAGTGCGATAGAAAGTGAGAGCTAATAGCAGAGAGAGAGAGACAGACAGACAGACAGACAGACGATTGGACATGGCAGAGATAGACAGAGACAGACACCGAGACCGATACAGATTTAGATGTGTACGTAGAAAGCCAGAGCGTTCAGCAATGCACAATAGAGTTGGGTGAAAGTATACCTAGAGGAAATTATTTACAGTTAACATTTTCTAATAGTGATGAAAGTTGCCAGAATATAAGAGTAAGTAGTGATCAAAATATTTTTGATTTAATTTGCTTTTTGTCTTCCCTCTACCGGCGAGGATGTGTACAATATAAAATTCTATGAGAAACGTCCATGTAGTGCATTTATATTTCTTGAACTAAATATTGTTAGTGAGTTGGCTTAGTGAAATTATCTTTAACTGGCGGATAAAGGCACCAAATTTGGCATGAAGGTCCGACAGGTTCTACTAATTAATGCTAGAGTAGGAACCCTCCGAAATTAATAGGCATTTTTATGTAAAACACCAAAAATCAAGGTCAAAAAGTCAAACTCAACGGAAAAGTCCACAACTCAGCTAAAATTAATACTATTCTATTTGGTTGATTTGGGTGATTCTTTTACCCATTTGATCGGACAAATAAGGGCTGCATCTGAGAAGACATAGTACTCGAAGGCTAACGTAATCCAAGGTCATTTCAAGGTCATAAGGTCAAAATCAAGTGAAAATTGGCAATAGCTATGCCAAATTTTTTGATCTGGATGATTCTGAGTTAGCAATTAATTTAATAATAGTAATAGTAATGATAATAATAATGATAATAATAATAATAATAATAATAATAATAATAATAATAATAATAATAATAATAATAATAATTTGTCAAGTGAATGCCGTTCCAGACGTCCATCTTATTGTCTCCGGACATTTTTAGCGGCCTGAGGGATTAGAACTACCTCGGGTACTAAACAACAACAACAAAAAACAAAAAAAAAATAATAATAATAATAATAATAATAATAATAATAATAATAATAATAATAATAATAATAATAATAATAATAATGATTTCGCTGGTGATGAAATAATAACTTTAATTACGCCTTCCGTGGTAATGGGTAGAAACTTACAGATGCGTGGAGTTGGGAAATTTGCAAATTTCGCCTTACTTGCGTCAGATATTGATGCTCGGTTGTCAGCAATTCTTTTCCATGTAGTCATGATAAATAGCAGCAGAGAAAGACTCAGCCGTCGCAATGTTTTTGCCCTCGCCAAGCAGTTGATTTACTGACTGCCACACATGACGCTGATTTATACGCGCTGACGTGATTTTAGAGTTATGGGACAACTGCCTAGCTGCACGTAAGGCTCCTCCCCATGGTTGCTGATCCGCTGCACCAGCTTCGTCACTCTGACAATGTCGGGCCAAACGTTGAGCCGTCCGCCTCGCCTCACGATATTCAGTTGTCGAAACATGGCTGATGAAAACTATCTCGCACCAGTGAACTCTGAAACGGGAGTATGCTTACCAAGAAGACCGTTGATGATTACTGAGTCGAAGTTATCTGCGAGATCGTCTGCAGAGCTCTTAGTCGTCGAGTCAGTGACTGCACATAGCTCTGTCTTTGACAGTTCGGCGAGAAAGGCAGCAGGATCTAAAAATGCTGCCACTTCGAACTGATGATGGTAACATAGGTGGTGTCAAACTGATGGACCATGACACCAGCATGTGGTTCGATAGCTCAACGTCGATGTGATGGAATCCTTATGTGCTGACGGAAACCGTAGGTCGACAAGATCGAATTAGTGATTAACTCATAAAAAGAACGCCGGTATCACGAAATAGAGTATCCGTCCTAAGGCTATCCGGGGGGATGAATGAATTTATCCCCCCGGATGGACTATACCGGTATAGAGTATCCGGGGGATAAACCATTTCTATCTCCCATCGTGTGAAATCATCCCCGGGGGATAAAATTGCACAGGTATACGGTATTATTTTTTTAATGCTTATAATTTATGAATATATATTGTAATCAAAATCCAAAGCCATAAATATTTAAAGCAAGTGACTGTAGGTGAGCCTTCTAGTTCAAAAGTTCATTTTTAAATGTTCACTTTGAAGCACTGTTCCACTAAAGTGAATGCGCTCTTTCAGATCATAAATTCAGTTCACCTGCTTAACGGCTCTATGAGGCGAATAATTTTTGACGTAGAGGTCTATTGAATATAGAACTGACAATGAGCAGTGCACACCACATTTCATTAGTTAATCATGCGAGAGGCACTATATAAATTGATAGATACAATACAATACCTGAGCCACTCTTCCAGTGGCGTGAGGCATTGCTTCCAGAGGTCTCGAAGAAATTTTCTTCTGGTCCGGACTCTTCCATCTCCGAAGTTCGTGTCGTTTATAAGAAGGAAGATAAATGACTGCTGATATTGCTTTTATACACTTCCATCGTATCAAGACCTTCATGCAACTAATTATGCGAATGGACTAACTCTGAGGCATTGCTTAATTAACGTGAGATTACAAGCGCACGCGGAACACAAGAGCCCTTGAAGTTGGTTCGTTGCCTCAAATGGCTTCAATGACATTGCTGGTACGAAACGACTGATATCAAGCGCGCGCTACCAAGTCACCTAATTAGCACCTTATTCCCTTATAAGTACACTACACTGTCGTTTGTGACTGCTGATATTTGTCTTCCTTCTTTTAGACACTTCCATCGCATCAAGAACTTATTATGCGAATAGATTAACTTTGAGGCATTGCTTAATTAACCTGAGATTACAAGAGCACACAGAACACAAATGGCTTCAATGACTTTGCTGGTGTACCCATAGATACGAAACGACCGATATCACGCGCGCGCTACCAAGTCACCTAATTAGCACTTTAGTCCCTTTTCATAACACTGTGTCTTAATTGCATTTTGGCTGAAGTCCCTTACGTTGTCTCCGTACTTTCAAGGATTCAGATAATTACGTCACTATTTAATGTCATCATTTCATAAATAAATAGCACAGTACCAGAAATAAAATGCATAAAAGTTATTTGAATTTCTAAGTTATCCAAATATGCGAAATGTTGTCTTTATAGTAATCTCCGATTGACTGATAAACTGACTTATATTTCTCCATAATTTTTATCAAGTTTTATATAAGTAAAAATTGTAAGTAGGCCTACAAGTTTTAATAAAGTAAGCTAGTCTCCATAAGGGGATATAATGCTCTATACTCAAAAAGTTTAGTTTTAATAATTATGTTAGTTTATGTTAGTCAGCATGGACTTAGCCTATGTGGACTTTTGCTTACAATTTTAATTACGAAATTTTTCAATATTTTCAATATTTTTCAATATTTTTAATTTATCAATTTCTTATTAAACAAAACATATAAAAAATAGAATAATTGTTGTAGATTAACGCTACTTAATTGGGTTGTTTGCTGATTAAAATTAAATTGTTTAAATACAGTTTATACTTTCAAAATGCAGTACAAGATGTAACAGAGTGAAATTATTTTCTAGTTTCTTTTGTCCCGTTTTTCCGTTTTTTATTTGTTGTTGTTGAAAAGACTACGTTTTTGGTTTATGATTCAGTTTTAAGTTTTAACCGTTTTTACCAACTATGGTTATAAATTTACTTAAATAGCCCAATTTGTAATTAATTTGCAGGGGGATACTTTTTGAATGGGGAATGATTTCGTACGACTCATGGGGGATACTTTCGCACGAGGGGGGATAGTCCTTCACGTTCAGATTCATCCGGCCGGATACTTCATTTCGCTAAGGGGATATAATTATAATGGGGGATACTCTATTTCGTGACACCGGCCTAATTGATTGTGACCCAGGCCAATATGGAACCACGAGGATATGACTATTACCTCCCGAGGTAGTCTGACAGCGCAGGTACTCACTCATACTATGTTGCCTTCTGCTTAAGGTCAATGTAAGACAAGGCAAGACTATGCTTGTTGACGATGGCAATGCCGTCATGGTTAACAAAGTTAACCTTTATCTGGCGCCGCCTATCGTCGATCAAATGGTTTAGTCACAGCCCACGGAGGCGCTTTATTTTCGTGCAGTCAGAGTCTTCGTGTCAGGTTTCAGTGAGGGCAAGCACGTTGAGCGTCTTCTCCTGCATAGGAACTTTGACG
>JACEVL010001468.1:0-29168 GCA_020284085.1 Aporrectodea caliginosa
TCGACGGAGCAAACGCAAACAAAGCCAAATAAAACATTCTCGACGTTGTTTTAGTAATTTACAAGCTACATACGTTGCAAATATTTTTATTGAATTAAGTCGCTTTCGTTTCGTAACGACAATCGTCCAGAAAAGAAACGGGACTAAAACTGATCTGACCTGCAAAGGTCCCGGATGTAAAATCAGAGTCACAGACATAATCTAGGGCAATGACCCAATTTTCGTCCGTTTCGAATCCCTTCAGTAATAATAATCCCAGCTCTTATTATCACAAAAAATTAATTGAAGTCGAACGTATGAATGACACACCGCACCAAAACTGATTATGTGCAGTCACATGCCAGGCTGACCACTTTGCATTCTGACTAGTCTAATAATTGTTGACATTAAGCCATGAGAATGATGTCATCTGTTACAATACATTACAGTTTGTGATTCTGGATGAGCCGACGTCTGGCATGGACCCAGAGTCACGCAGACAGACATGGGACATTCTACAGAGCCAGAGAAAAAACCGGACGATGATTCTATCGACACACTACATGGATGAAGCCGATCTACTGGGAGACCGCATAGCCATCATGTCTAACGGAGAGATACAGTGCTACGGGACGCCCATGTTCCTCAAAAACAAATACGGTAAGAAATTCCCAACTGGTGTTAGGCATCTGTCGATAACTGTTATGTATCGCCTGCTTGGAGCCAAAAGGGCCTAACTGCAAGTGTTAACATTTTCCGGTTTATTGCTGATTTTGATAGTAGGCCTAATCGATGTCCAGAACACTTGGGCCAAACGGGCCAGTCTGATTCGCAGCGTATTTGCTGTATGGCATGCAAACTATAAGGACCTAGCTGCAAAGTAATAATTCCATTCGGGCCAAAACGTCCTATCTGGCAGATAGAACGTTTTGGCCCGAATGGAATTATCAGTTTTCAGTTTACATGATGCCGTTGACGTAGTTTAGGCTAGCTGTTAGGTCACTCGTTAAAATGGCGGACTTTTCAAAACCTAGGTCGTAAGAAATGTTTTAATGTCAAAGCGGTGATGCCTTTGCAGGATCTTTTGGATGATAAAGAGAAGGGCAGTAATTTAGAGATTAACATTACCAGAGACAACATTCTGAATATACCTTTTTATGGTAGGCCTACTGCATTCTATAATTTGGTTTTGTTAACTGAAATTGTTGAGGCCTCCCACAGACTCATTTAAGTCCCTACTTAGGCGTACAATTTTGTAGAGACACTTATTAAGTCTACACGGCTCATTTTAGTCACTGCTTTGAACGTTAATGTAGCCGAATGGTGTAAATTTTGGTTGGTTTACATGGCTGAAGCATATAAAGCTCATTTTCATCATCGTTTAGATGTTATTCCCAAAGTATAATATTGTTTCTGTTGACAGCATGGGCGTAGCCAGAAAAAAATTCGGAGGAGATTTTAAGTTTTCGGGGGTTTCCATTGGAAATTGTCGAAAAATTTTTTTTTGTATTTTGCATTTAATTGCATAGAAAAATTTTCGGCAATTTATTGGGGGGTTGAACCCGTAACCCCCTAAATACGTCCGTGGTTGACCGACACTAATAATTATTTATCATGCTTTTGAATTAAAAATATGCAACAACCCCAGCAGATGGCTCTTTAGTGACACAACATGAGTATAGTTTTCTAAGAGCCAGAAGGGCTCATCTGCCTAAATAATTACATTTCTCATCTATCAATCAACTTTTAACGAATTTTAATATTTACCCTTCTGAACTGTTCACTAATGACAATTGTGAAGTGCTAACTTATAATGTAACTTGTATAATGTGATTTAGGGCCTGTGCCAAATCTTCAAGTCGCTTTTTCTCGATTACGCATAAATTGCAGTTAGGCCCTATTGGCTCTAAGCAGGTATCTTCGTCGTCGTTGTAGTTGATCGCGTGGTCTGACCACCGCCACAACCACCACCACCTCTACGTCCACCACGTCCACCACCAAAATCAGCAGAACCCCATCATTCAATTCAATTCAAATTATTTTATTGCAACCAAATTATTACAGTAATTGAGAGAAGCCGACATCTGGCATGGATCCATCATCATCATCTTCATCAACGACATCTTTGCTACCTAGCATGTAATTTTGAATTAGAAGTCGGTTCTGCTCGCTGATTTTGTTTTTGTTGATTTCTGATGTGATCCATTTCGCGTTTTTAAAGCTATTTCTTCACTGTTGTTTCTGATCGTTTTGGACGGAGTTTGTGCACCAACGGCGGACTTGTTCACACTGATAAGATTCAGGCTACGAACTGGAGAGTTTCAATCTCACTGTTGAAAGGAACCGGAAATGAATGGATTGGTACTTACAGTTCTATATTGGTGACGTTCTACATCCAATTTCGAGCAGCGGAAAATGTCTCCTCCTAAGAATCAGTGGAATGTGGTAGATGGATAACCGGTCTCCTACCATCTGCGAGGGATATCTTCGTGTTACGATTTGTGTGTTGCCAGTCTAGTTGTCTGTCGTCGTTCGCTCCTCTTTTAAGATACTAAGGGTTCAGGAACTGCGAGCATTCTGTGTATTATCAGCTGTTGGTGAAAATCCGTCATTTTGGGCTCTGAGTATCAGTGATATCTCGCCAGTGGTGGTTCCTCATGTTACATGAGCATGTTCGCCTTATGCGTTGTATTTAACACATAGGTGGTGTATTTAGTTATATTGTGAACTTCTCAGTAGTTACCCTGAAGGGGCGCTACATACATTTTTGAACGAATGAATGAATTAACTTCACATAATTATTAATAGCGAAAAAGATAATTGATTAATTTGTTTGTTCGTAATGATTCTAACATCACTGAGGCTCGAGCTTGCATCGACACTAAAAAGACATTAAAAATTTTTATAAAGTATTTCTGTTTATGATTGCATCCGCAGATTCATACTAAATACATAATTATATACACCTCCATCTGAATCGTTGTTGTCATCATTATTAATACTTAGATTATCATGAGCAACAACAATAATTACAACATAATGATTGTGTAACAATGTAATTTATATGACATAAAAGATAAGAATGTAACAAATAATGACACTAATGATACTTATGATATATTGAATAGCATGGTTACATAAATTCAATGACGCATATGATAACCAATTTTAAAATTAATATAAAAAAACAATATTAGCCGATTATCAAAATTATCATATAGAATATTATTGTCAATCTATTCTTGGCTATTAGGGTAAGTACAACTTCAACTTATAGTGAACGTTTTCTGTAGGCGTTGGATATCAGATGACGATTGTGAAGACGTCAACTTGTGACGTGGATCAACTGCATGATGTTATTAAGTCTCAAATTCCCATGGCCCATATGGTGAGCAATGAGGCTGAGGAGGTTAAGTTTGTTCTGCCGAGTAATCAGGCTTCAACATTCGAGGGACTCTTCGAGACGCTTGAGTCAGATGGTAAAACCCTCGGCATCGAAAGTTTCGGAGTCTCGGTCACAACATTGGAAGATGTCTTTCTCAAGTCAGTCATCATACATATATATATATATATATATATATATATATATATATATATATATATATATAATTAATTTAAGCCGCAATACGATTTTTACAGTGTTTTCCGTTAGAAACTAAAAAAATTTAACAAACTAGTAGGAAGGAATGACATAACATGGCTTGACAGAAATCAATCCAAGAATTATTACCTAATTTTAAATTTTTTATTGGCTGTGGAGTAATCATTTCAAGGACCTTTTATGTTTGTCAGTTGGCTTGCCAGATAACGACAATGCCACTATGATTGATTGTTCCCAGTCTGACCATAACAGTGTCATGGTCTGAACGCTGTGGGTGTACCTTTTGTCTATAATTATGCAGTTATACACCAACGATATAATAAATTATGTACTTATGTAAATATGATTACCCATGGAACTACAAATTATGGATTATCTTAGAATACTGGAACTAAACTATCATCTTTGTACTGTGCACCAGATTGACCCAATATAAGCGGGGCTCCCGCCCACTTTGGGTTTCCCGTGGTCCCGACTCAGAGTAGTTTATGGAGGTTATCCCATGAAGTTTATCCATATTATGAGTAATTCTTTTTTCTCTTGTTCACTTTTTCTTGTGTTTTTGTTTACTTGTGAATACATAACTCGTGTAATTTACTTTGTTCATTGTGGACCAATAAAAGAGTCATTGATTGAAATGTCATAATATGCTCTCCTTTACGCGACAAGTTAAAATTGAAAGTAGGCCTACAGGATAAAAAAGGAACAGACAGCTGGAAACCTGTAAAACATAATATGATGACTTTTCTGACGTAACGTAGATTTATCGAAGTCATAATCATATCAAATGGGATAAAGTTCAATAGTGTAACCACACTCTGCCACAAACACTGAATTCAATGTCATTGTGACTACCATATGACAATCGACTTTAATTTACGTAGATGAGGTAAACTAATCGAGATCCATTCGGTAGAATAGTATTAAATGCCTTTAATGGATTCCAATTTTAAGCATGTTAAAATTTTTTTATAGGCCTACACTATTCCAATGGACAGGGGGCGGTGGTACAGGTTTCATTATTAAAAAATAATGAACTTTCATTTCAACCCCTCTCTCATTTAGAAATAAACTCCAAAACCAACAACTTTTGAAGGACTTTTCATTCGAGTCTTGCGTACAAATGTGCATTTCTCGTATGGTGATCTACTGAGCGCCGGGTCAAAATCTCAGTATTTGCCGGTACCTCCTTAAAATGGTTACGTATCGATAGTCCGAAGGTTCGGTAGTCCGAAGGTTCGATAATCCGAAGGTTCGATAATCCGAAGGTTCGATAGTCCGAAAGTTTCATGCTAAAAACATATATGATTACCCATAAACATAATATTTATGCATAGCCTATATGTTTACCATGAAATCTTCGGACTATCGAACCTTCGGACTATCGAACCTTCGAATTATTGAACCTTCGGACTATCGAACCTTCGGACTATCGACCTGTCCTCCTTAAAATTCCCATACCAGACGACTAGTCAATGAGTTTGGCCTGTTGACAGTCACGCAACTAAGAACTATTAGGCCCCCTATACACAGATAGCTTAATTAATGTATCGCTAGAAAAATAACCTTCTCCCGATTACATATAGGCATCTCTTTAGACTTTCCTCAGAAATTCACACTCACCAAACTGGAAACTCTAGCTCATACCGTGGGCCCATTGCCCACACAAATACGAAATTATTTTCAATAAAATTTCAAGAAGCCAGTACATGGAATAGTATACCTCTGTTGATTCGTCAATCTTCTGGGCTGGCAAGCTTCAAGTGTAAATTGCATACTTACTTGCTTTGTGCGAATAAATAAGAATATAAGATAGCGACTGAACTACTTTCGGGCCGATAATAACAGATTTTTTACTCATCTATATTTTTGGTATGCGGAAATCAAGGGACGATTTCATCAATGGACTGTTCATCAAAGTTCTTTTCATCTAAGGACTATTCATCAAGATGGTTACTGGATTGATGAAAAGAAACCTTGCCAAAATTGAAGCTGGATTGACGAAAGGAATTTTTGCTTAAATGGAGGCTGGATTGATGAAAATAATAATACCTGAAACAGAAGTTGGAATGATGAAAATTATTTGCTCAAATCGAAGCTGAATTGACTAAGAGAATTATTGTTTAAATAGAAGTTGGAATGATGAAAAAAATTCTTGCTTAAATAGATGCTGGATTGATGAAAAGAATTCTTGCTTAAATAGAAGCTGGATTGGTGAAAATAATTATTGCTTAAATAGAAGTTGGAATGATGAAAATAATTTTTTATAAAAGTGAAAGTTGGATTGATGAAAATTGTTTCTTATGAAACTAGAAGCTGCCCTGATGAAAATAATACTTCCGTAAATAGAAGCTGGATTGATGCCTGTTATCATGGACATTAGGGTGTTCAAAAACATAAAAGTCAAGCTAGAAACCAAGACACCCCCTAACTTTTTTACACTTGTATTTTGTATTATTCTGAGAAAATTTCAGCTTACTACTCCAACTGGAAGATGGTGCTCAATGACGTCAACTTACAGCATAGTCGTTGTTATGTGGAAGCATAGGCCCAATGTGTTACAAATTGTGATTACCTTGGCAACCTTCTTATGCAATTATGCAGTTTAGTTCTTCTACCTACTTGTCTATTTTTTTAACTTAGTACACAGTTCTTATTACAGATCTTGCTATCTATTTCCTGTTTATGCACAGTCATTTAGCTTAAATGTATTTTAATTAATATTTGTACAAAACGTAGGCTTAGGCTACTGTTTAATAGTGTTTATGCAACACATAATTCCAGAATTCTTAGATCTTTGATTGCATTTTATCAGCATTCTGCAGCAATTCATACATGCATACATACATTCAAGCATACATAATGGCATATACATACATGCATGTGTACATACATACATACATGCATGCGTATATGCATACACAGAAAGCTGAAAAAAAGTACATGCTGAGTCAGTAATAGCTCAATTTATACGAAGCTGCGCCTTGGTGATTGACTTGGATGTTAAAATCCTTCCTGATATTTCTTGAATCGAAGATATGGATCGCCTACCAGTGCTGGTTTCTGGAGGTTGCAAAGATAAGCTACTTGGCATTTTAAAATTTACCTCTGTAACGAAGCCAAGGCTGTTTATGATCTTTATGATCTGCTAGAAGCATGGAATTTGACTAAAGAAATCAAGCGATGAGCTTTGACACTACTTCTGTGAACTCTGTTAGCTTCGATTATAGGCATATGTTCTTCTGGAAAATGATTGGTCGAGAGCTCCTGTGGTTGGCTTGCAGTCAATATGTCATAAAACTGATCTTAGCCAAGGTTTTCATTTTGTGCTGCGGCAGCGGCGCCGCCAGGATTTTAATTGTGTACGCACAATAGGCAGGAGACCATACTTAGGTCGGGTCCCGGGGACGAAGGTATGGGGTACGATTAAGGAACGTCCGAAGGACGATCGCTGAGGCGCGCAGCGACGATAGGGGAGGGGTTGGGGAGGGGGATGTGCCCCTGTTTGAATTTCCACACGGTAATGGTAGCATTTTAAGCAGTCATCTGAATAAAATTGCTCTACAATTTTAGCGCTGGTATACAAACCAGCTGGCACTCGTAGCTAACAATCATGTAGTTTGAGTCGTGTTTGAGTTTGACTGCGGACAATAATAGCAAAGAAATGAATATAAAAACTAGAAAATACGTTCAATTTCCAAGAACGCCATAAGCCTTAAGGTAAACATATTGCTGACCAGACACAATTAGCAGAAATAGTTTACAAATGGTATACAAACCAAGCAAGAAGGATTCAACTACCGAATCGTGAAAATTATGTGGTGATGACGTAGTTTTACTAAATGTTCACGGAACAAAACAGTTAGATATCTGGAAATTTGAAAGATAGGCTAACACTCGAGAGAAGCCATATGCGTGTACAAATAATATTATAACATTTGCTCATTATTATATGATAGTATCATAATATATTATTATAGTAAATAATATCATTGTACTAAATTATTATAACAGTTCATATAATATTGTAGCGAATAAATCTTATCAAATGCCATGTTTAACTAATTAATTGATAAAATTATTAGAATAAGCTAGTCAATTACAGTGGCGATATATAAAATGTAGTGGCGATATATGAATATAATATTAGATTAAGAAAGAGGCTTTTAAAACGTAAATTTGAGTATCACGTGATGTGCTATGTTGCTTAGCGACCAGAGACGCTCGGCGAATAGGAAAACACATGGACGGTTGAAACCAGTAATGACAGTTGAGACGTTTGAGGTAAATGAGAGGATTAAAATGGTGAATTGCCAAGAATGAAAAGTTGGCAGCGTCGTTTGAGTTGCGAGGTATGTTTGTAGATCGACTTAGTTAGAAGCGATCGAAGTGAGGTAAATGTTTAAAGCGTTTCGATCGAAGTGAGGATCAAACGGAATCTTAAATCTGCGGATGTTGGTGGAAGATAAGTGAAGCCACAGCATCGTTTAACGGAGTAACACAGTGTGATTTCGAAGTCATTCGTTCCTGCGAAAGCTAGGAAGGACTATCATTTCTACTGGGATTGCTGTCGTGAGATTGGTTGGAACGATCATCATTCGAATCCAACTTAGAATTAATTGGACTGCGGATTACGAGGAACTAAAATTGTGAGACGATCTTCATGTGTGTGGATAAGGTTATTCCGACACTTCATTAACTTTCGAAGACGACGAAGAGTAGGATGAATTCGATGTAAGCGATTGAACTACGAGAATCGACGACTACGGAAGATAAATCTGTGAAGACTTCTACGATGGATTCTTTCATGGGATCGACATGCATGCACACATAGAAATCAGATAAGCCTCATAAAATCTATTTAAAGTAGATTAAGACGCCACTCTAGGTATTTAGGATTGATTGAATTTGTTATACAGGATTGACTCATACTTTCAATATAATTTTAATCTATTTACTACCATATGTCCAGTGTCAATATTTTCAACAACACTTATAGTACGTAGGGCCTTCTCAACCAACTTCGACTAAGCTAAAAAGACTATATTTTAATATTAGGCTACAACTTTTATAAAGTTAAGAACAACTCAAAACAATTATTATTTTGTTATATTTATGGGGAACCTTGAATAAACACTCATTACTGAGCAAGCATCCATTCATCACTCGACTATTCAAGCTATCACTGCATATTTTGTGTAGCACTGCACTTTCAAACACTGCCATAACCATGTCTTGAGGTAATATTCTCTGATGCACCGTAAAAGTGTAGGCTTCGTCTAATGATGGTATACGAATACTAGCAGCATCATTTGGAAACATTTAGTAGGGTCTGTCGAAATCGTTTTAGGGGGGCCCGCTGCTTGAAGTTATTTTCTAATATAGATTTCTAACCAACAAGGTCTATATCAACAATATCCAACAATATCTATCATAGGCCTACAAGGCCCTACATGAAAAATTACTCGAAACGAACTGTTGTAAATAATGACATTACTGACGTGCTTATACTACTATGTTTATAGTATTGTATTGTATTTGTATTTGAACACTTGTTATAGCGCCCTACCAGATTTCCCATTCAGAGGCGCTCCCGACTACTGCGCGGACGCTGAATCGGAGTTTCACGCCGAAGCGCATGAGCAATTGCGAGTGAAGGACTTGCCCAGGGTCCCTACGCGGCGGCTTTGAGGTGGATTCGAACCCGCAACCCTCCAGCTGCAAGGCACCGAACATACCCCTATACCACCGCGCCCCAGTATATTGTGTTGTGTTGTATTGTGTTGTATTGTACTCCACGTTTATATTGCGACCGAGCCACCCGCAGTAAAGATCCGAGAAATTAATCTCTGATAAACCGACCGACCGGGAAGCAAACCCGGGCCGCCGGCGTGGAGAGCGGGCTACCAACCCACTCGGCCACTCAGGATCCAGGATAGTAATTAGTAGGTTCTTTAGTCTACTACTACTAATTCACGAAATGTAAATGTAAGTCTTCGAAAATTTCTCAGCGCCCACAAAAGCCACAGCAAGGAGGACAGCTTATCACCGGCGCTATATCAAAATCAAGTCCGCAAAAGCCAAACTCCTCTGTTCGTTCCCGTGCCAGGTCAAAATCCGGGAAGGTCAAGCCGAGGAGGCAGCATTGTGCTACGGTGGTATTCGGTGATGATGGTGGTCATGTGGTGGCGCATGAGTAGAATCAGGATAGGATAGCTTGGAGAGTTCGGTTTTCAGTCGTGAGTGGAAAGCAGCAGAAGAGAGTGCACGCATGTGGAGCGGAGGTTATATTAAGAGGTGAGGTAGGAGGATGAGACTTTAGGGAGTCCGTTCCAAAGAGCAAGTGCAACCTACGGTTGCAGAATTTCAGAGAGGAAGAGACTTAAGGCCGAGATAGTGAAAGGTATGATGATGAGCGAGTAGACCCGGGCGGTTAAATGGTGACTAGCTGGTGAATGTTGAGGGTTGAGAGGTTTGAATGGCGTTGTAGGTAAGAGATACAATTTTGTAATAGATGCGCTGAGGGACTTTTAGCCAGTGAAGTGATTTGAGAAAATGGATTATGTGATGGTGTTTGGAAGTTTTGGTGACTGTTTGCAAGCGTTTCATATGAGAAGAGTCGATGTTGTAAAAAAGGGAGTTACAGTTACTGTAGTCGAGTTTTGAATGAACAATTGAAGTGGCTATTGTACACGCGGTCGTGTAGTCAAGTATTGTGCGCAATTGACAAAAGTCACGGATGTACATACAGCAGGTGCGAGATATATCTGGGTTATGTGATCGGAAAAGGTCAGGTTCTTATCGAAAATGATTCCAAGATTGCGAACAGGAGAAGAGTAAGGTACGTGAGAAGTGAAATATGTCGGACAAAGGTCGGGAAGATAGGCCAGTTTGTTTAATTGGTCGCGAAGGCCAATAATGAGAAGTTCTATTTTTGAAGTGTTAAGACATAGCAGGTTAGCGGTCATCCAGGCTGAAATCTGAGTGATGGTGTTGCGTAAGTCATTAAGTGCATCTGGAAGGCAGTGAGAGGAAAAAGATGTGAAGAGTTGTGAGTCGTCGGCATAGAGCTGATAAACAGCAGAGGCTGAGGAAATGAGTTTGCTAAGTGGGGAGGTGTAAAGAATGGACAGCAAAGGACCGAAAACAGAACCTTGAGGAACATCGTAGGTGAGGGTGTTTGGATTAGACGCGAGACCAGCGGCATTGACAGTGAAAGAGCGTGAGGGAAGGCTTGAAATATGAACCATTAAGCTTAGATGGCATTAGACTGTTAGTTTATCTATTAAAACAGTATCTAAGTAATTATAATTTTGTAACTTAATAATATTTCACTATTTCTTTTGCAAATTTTTAATTTCTTAGCCTTTCAGCGCTTTACGCACTTGCGTAAGTGCGTACGCCTCCCGGCGCCCCTTTGCTGCGGTCCTCAAGTTCCTCATAAATTTCAATCTTCAAGAGATGTGAGACTTTTGGGGAAAATGTAACACATGACAAATTTCGGGGACTAGAAGAATTCCGATATAGATGTAGTGCTGAAGGAATGAATTTCTATGACATATACCTCTTGGGATATCATTTGACTGTGCCATTGCTGATTAAATGTTGCAGATACGACATAAGTACTGTTTTTACAATGGTAAATTCGTAATCTAATAAAAAAATATTACGATTACAAGACGACGTTAAGCAATAATTTCAAACCAATCGCTCTTTTAGTTCTAGGCCTACCTGGTAAAAGGGAAGGGTCCGTAAGCACCGTCTTCCAGTTGGAGTAGGAAGCTAATATTTTGTCAGAATGATACAATTAAGAGGTGTAAAAAACTGAGCGGGTGTCCTGAATTCTAGCTTAAACTGCATTTTTTACCATATGACTATGGACTAATCAGGACGATGCGTGTCGTAAATGACACAGCCGAGCGTGGTGTCAAGCTCTTTAAGTTAAACAATATAACAGCCTTCTCACAAATGATGAGGAAGAGAAACAGTTTATCCTCCAAGTTGTTGAGGCAAACCGAAAAGGTGTCCCCACTGAAATTACGAAGAAGTCTGCTATAGCTGCAATGCTGGAGAAATTAAGCTTTGCGACACATACTTCTGGTAAAATCATTTGACTTGTGGTTTATTGTGGAGACTGCTGCCATGCAGCAAATAGCGTTGCTGACATGACATAACTATTGGTAAATCGAAAATCTGGTCATAATATTAAGAATAAAAGAGGTGCAGCGTATTTTCTAAACGATCGCACTGTTAGTTATAGATATGGAAAGGGGAGGGGTCCGTGAGCACTGTCTTCCAGTTAGAGTAGGAAGCTGAAATTTTACCAGAATGATACAATTGACAGGTGTAAAAAACTGAGAGGGTGTCTTGGTTTCTAGCTTGAACTTCATTTTTTACCATGTGTCCATGAACCACCCTAATGGACATTGGTATTAAAATGTCATATAATAATTATAGGAAACGGTGAATCGATATGTTATAATGCGTAGGCCTACATATTAAAGAACGCTAAAACCATAAATGTTCTTGTGATGAACAGTGCCTTGATGAAAAGGACTTTGATGAACAGTCCCTTGATGAATCGTCCTTTGATGAACAGTCCTAGAACCATATTTTTGAGCATAAACTGTCCATAAACTTTCGTTTGAGTTAAGTTGCCTAGTTACGCTTCTTTTTCTCTTGTTTGTTCACTGTTATATCATATTTGATTATGTTGTACATCAGGTGTTGCCTTAGTTAGGTTCATTTAGATAAGTCATATCTAGCACATTATTACTTCACTAAATTACTATCCGTCTAAGAAATTTCGATGGCTAAATATTCAGGAGTCCCCAGCTATCGGGATCATCGATTCTTTCAGGGCTCTCTGTAATTTACGTGTTGTAGTTATTACTGAACTTGTAACATTACGTGTTGTAGCTATTACTGTTGTAACACTATGAATAAAGGTTGATTGATTAATGGAGCACGCATTCAATTAACGGAGTCATCACACTGACAGTGATAGAAAGTTCCGATGCTAATATACGTACGTCAATCGTGTTGTTTATTTGAATACAGAGTAAATGCTTCATCCACACTGGAAGGCGGACCAAGGACGAGCAAAGAGGTCGATGCAGAAGCACAAGGAAACACTTCACGTTAAGTTCTTTCTTTTTATATTTCTCTATCCGTGCAGTCAGACCCGACCAGTCGGGCGTCAACCGCATTGGCTAGCCTGCCAATAGAGAAACTTCCCCTGTTGGTGGATTGCTATCGAATCGTATCTTTACGCTCCAAAGTTCATACACAGTTACACACTGAGTGAGATCCTTCACCATCGCTGCCTTCTTAAATGGGCGCCACGCCAATTAAAAGGTTCCAATTTACGGACTGTGCTAGCCCGAGATTATCTATGAAATAAACCAGCATCGGGAGGCTAACCGCGATCCTGGCGCTCCCTCACACAGAGGATATAGGCCTAACTGTTCCAGGTACGAAGATACACACCACTCAAGTAATACATACCTATCAACCAACCTATCTCGTTCTTATATGTATACAAACAAACGAACCTGCCTGCTACCTACCTACCTTTTCTGTTTTTCTTATCTTTTCCACTTGTCTTTTTCAGTTTGAGTTATTTGTCTCAAATTGGTCTTTTTTATCTAACTTTGGGTAGTCAGAGGAGTCAGTCGCTAAATAACTACCGACTGACTTTATAAGTTATTGACTTACTTAACAACTTAGAATTTTCGACTGATTTACCGACTTGCTATCGACTACTTGCGCTATCCGATATGTCTAGGCTATATCTAATAGGGTGGCCCACATTTACATAGGGAAAATATTTTTGTTGAAAGATGCTGCTCCACAAGGCTGCCCTTGTTCCACTTGACAAGAAGACTCTGTGTGGAAAAAATTGATCATGTTTAGAGGTCGCGCCATTTTGACACTTTTTTGTAGAAATCGCAAAATCCGTACGTCACGTTTTAATAGCTACATTATAAATTAAAATTAACACCCTGAACTCCAAGCACCTTCTTTCTAAATCATAATCTAGATATCAACTGTATTTGAGGAAATTAAAGAATAATAAACTTACTTACAAATGAAAAAGCTTGTTTTCAAGTCCTTTTGTGTTTAGAAAAAGGTTGCTGATAGAGGTAATCTTTACATTTTGCATGCTAACTTATAGACTAAAGGTTTTCATTACATTCGTTTAATTTACAATTGGATTGTTCACAATTGCTCCTCATACCGCTAACTTAGCATGATAAAAGTATTTCTGTTATTTCTTCAGCACTCCTTTACTGTGATCCAACGCATGACTTTCACTTTGTATAATAAACGCTTATATTTAACAAAAACAGCAGCTATCATGGCATCAACAAGGAGTTTTCCACAATGTTTGCTGATAGGGATGCCTGACAAGGATATTATTGGGTCTGGGCTACCAACAAATGAGGCTACATGTATGTTTCATCACAAAAATGAGTGATTCGGGTGTTAGCCAGCTGCGGAAGTTGTATGACGGTTACGGTCTGCTGATGAAGAATAGACTTAAAATTCAAGATTTCTGCCGTTTCGAAGATCGACAGTTTAAGGTCGATTTTAATTAACTATTTGACACCTCACGAAAAGATGCAATGACTTTGATGACAAGTCAAGAGGACAGGCTCTTTCTAAAAATGAGGAAGAAGATCCTTCAAGTTTGTTGACAAGATCTTGACGAACAAGAATTTAAGCGGCGCTCAAGCGGCTGTTGGAAAGTAATAGTAAGTAGGCGACCAATTAGAAGTAAGTAGCGTTATCACCATTCAATTATTTGACGTTTCTTGCACAGTTTCTTGAATACTTAGACCGTGTCATCAAAGAAAAAGCAGTGGAGGCGTTCAGTCGTCTTCTCTGGTATTTCACCGAGCACCCTGTGCCACCTGCTCTGCTTGATGAGAGAACAGCTAAAACATCAAGGCCGTTATGGTGAAAACCTTACTTACCCACCTAATCCGCTATCCATGAAACGGCTGAACAGGAGATCCTTTCACCACTACACTATTCTGGAGGCGGATGTCACAAGGAGTTCTTTAAAACTGTTTGGTCGTCTTACTACCCAGGGTCAAGAACAAGTCAAAGCCTTCCTATCAAAGCTTTCTGCTCTCTGACCATTGAACCCTACTTTCCAGTCGATGAAGGCTAATGTCAAACTTTTGATGTAGTCAGTGACTGCTCAGAAGGTGGAGTGACACTGATCTAGTCTCACAATGATGTACTAACTATGAATGAGTCATAGAAACAATACTTGCTGCAACTTGTCTCCAGTCATTGGACAATGATTTGTTTTTCAACAAAGGCAAAATGAAATAATCGCGGGTTTCGCGTTTTCCGGCACTTCAATGGCGGTGATTTATACAGAATGGAAAACTACTTTAATTATCCAAAGTAATATTTCATTACAAAGTATTTGTATTTAATGCACTCTGACTAAGCAGTAACACTGCGGTATATATTTTATTAGGCTGTTTATTGTTCAAAAATAATAACTGCCTTGAAATTCAAAATTATACATGTCTTTTGACGTTTCATACTATAAAGTGTAAAAGTCTGCAAAAGGCGCGACCTCTAAATATAGTTTAATCTGTCCAAAATTTTGCATAGGCCTACAGGTTTATATTTTCGTATGTAACAAGGAGCCATGCATTTCCAACTTTTGTTTTGTTGGGCCACCCTAATATCCAATGATGTAATGTCTTCAACGTCTACTTTTCTGACATACTAAAATCTTATTGTGAATTTACGAACGAGGACTACCGATGTATACTAGTGTTTATTAAATGAATAAAACAAACGATTAAGTAAGAGGCTGAACTGCAGTGCTCGTTCATCCTGCAATCCATTCAGTGTTGTTTATTCAGTCAGCGGTTCCCAACCTCTTTCAGAGAAAAGCGCCTTTACTCAAGTTCATTCAGTCAACCGCATCTCACCTCGACTTATTATTTTTCATCTAATTCATTATTGTATTGACGAGCAACGTCATTCGGCCGCCACAGTGTTGCGATATTTCAACACTACTCTCTGTTTAAAAAAATTGAATGGCCTCTGTCATCACTGATATTCAGTAGTTTTTCACATTTTTAGCCATACTGTCATGAAGCCGCACACTCCAGAAAATCAACTGCACAATCGAAAATGTCAACTGAACACTTTATCACAGAAAACACAATTACTTTAGGCCTGAATCACAACATGCTAAATAAATAACATTAGACCACATAACACGACTGACATCTTGTTGCAGGACACTTAACATGTACGTATTGCACTATAAAATTTGAACAATGCATTTCAGATGCTGATGTGCTATATCGGAGGGAGACCGGTTGGAATCTTCAACTGCGTGCCATGTTGTACAAGCGATTAATTCATTCCATGCGAAACTATGCACTTACGTTGTGCCAGATTCTGATTCCAGTCCTTTCCACCATACTCGCCTGTCTCATTCTTTTGCATCCGCCAAGAAACGACCATTCCCCACCTATAACCCTTGACCTAGCCCATTTCACAAGTCCAATCACTCCATACGACGTTCTAAATCAAACCGCGAACGCCCAAAAACTGTCCGCTTGCTATGAAACTATTTTTTCAATGCAGAGTAAACCTGTATTAATCAGCTCCGAGCCGGGCTACTTGACAATGGATATCTACTTGATAAGAATCGGCAAAAATCGCAAAGACCAGTACAACTGTGACTACCAGATCGGTGCTACCATAGAAGAAGACTCTGATGGAAAGTTGAACATTACCGGATTTTTCAACAATCAATCCTATCACACAATCGCCATTTCATTATCGTACTTGGGAAACACTCTGATGAAGTGCTTTGGCAACAAGGATTACCAGATCGAAACCATCAACCACCCACTTCCCAGGAACTCCTCGCAACTCCTCGACAACAACTTTCAGGAGAAAATAACGGGACTTAGTTTCTCTTTCTCATTCTGCATTTCTTTTGGAATGGCTCTACTGTTCGCCACTTTTTTGACTTTCTTGATAAAAGAACGAAAGTCGGGAGCCAAGCACAGCCAACTCACGAGCGGAATCAGACTTCACAATTTTTGGCTGGCAACATTTATTTGGGATTACGTCAACTACCTCGTTCCGTGCATCTTCATCATAATCATCATCGTTGGCTTTCGTATCGATGGCTACTGGCAAAATTCTTGGTTGGTTTACCAAGTTTTAAACGTCACCGTTAAAGTCTATTTTTTGCAGTGCGAGTAAACAAGGAAAGAGGAGAAAACTAGAAAAATGAAGGAGGAGGAAGAGAATAAAACGAGAGGGAAAGAACGAAGATATTAAAGAGAATTAGGATAAGTTGAAGTCGATAAAGGACAAGAAGGAACTTAATGAGAAGAAGGTGGAGCAATTTAAAGGAATTTAATTATAAAGAATGTGGAGCAATAGTGAATGATGGGTGATGAATAACACAGGAAGAGGGGAAGGAGATGGGGAAGTAACTAAAGGGAGAATATTACAGAGAGGATAAATTAACGAGGATGAAAAAGAATTACCAGGAGAAGACTACAGAGAAGGAAAACAAGAAGAAAAAGATAAATTGAGGAAATGATTGAAATCCAGAATGTTATTATGGCAAGAAGGATGAAGAAAATGTGATGGATGAGAATAATGTGAAGAAATAATAATTATTAGAAAAGCGTGAAGGGAATTAAGTAGACGGCAACGTGGAGGAAATTAATTAAAAGCAAAGATAATTTGAATTGCCTTTCCCAGTAAGCATTTGGCGCTACTATTTTCTAACTTGATGGAACAGACAGTGAAGGGTCATTTGTTAAATCTGTGAATAACTGAATACTTACAATTCTTGTTTAATCCTACTGTACAGTATATTGATTTCAGGGTAATCTTTATTGGTTTAATGCTGTACGGTTTTTCCACGTTACCGCTCGCCTACGTAATGTCGTTCCTTTGGGGAGAAGAGTCATCCGGATTCGTTTGGCTTTTCGTCATCTGTATTATACCAGGTAAGAAGTCACTGTAACTCCTAATGCTTTTGTCAATCTTTCTGATTTGAATCGCTGATTTTGGTTATTGCTTATTTCGCCTCGATATCATTTACATTAAATAAAATATCCTGCAATGGATAAGAAATAATTCGGAATCAAATAACTCGCTAAGAATCACAGCAGGTTGAGCTGTAGCCGGGTCAGAATTTATTTGGGTATTTTGTAACATTGTCCTTAACTGGCCGTCACTTCGATATTTAAAGGAGGGCTGTGCAGCCGACGATCTTTAGCGCATATCTTTAGCGTAGACACAGTGTATCATTGTATACATCACAAAATAAGCGCAGTGTATACTAGGGTGGTCAAAAGAAATAAAGGTTCTAAATGTATGGCTCCACAAGGATGCCCATGTTACACTTGAAAACGCGAGAGCTGCATAGTCTATGCAAGATTTTGGAAAGATTGGATTCTATTTAGAGGTCGCTATGCTTGCACTCTTTTTATTATAGTATGACATTTTCAAAAACATGTAAAATTTTTAATTTCAAGTCAGTTATTATTTTGAACAATAAGCAGCCTAATAAAAAATATATACCGCAGTGTGACTGCTTAGTCAGAGACTCAGAGTGCGTTAAATGCAAATTAATTGTAATGCAATATAGTTTTGGATATAGTTATCAGTCTGCATATAATTAATCACTGTCATTTAAGTGCGGGAAAACCCGCAACCCGCGATTATTTCATTTTACCTTTGTTGGAACAGGAAATACTGACTGGAAACAAGTTGCAGCAAGTATTGTTTATGTGACTAAACTTAGTACATGATACATCATTGTAAGACTGGATCAGAGCCACTTGATGTTCTGCGCAGTCATTGACGACCATCAACAGTTTGACATTAGCTTTCATCGAGCGGAAGGCTTTGATAGGAAGGCTTTGGCTTCCTCTTGACCCTGGGGCAGTAAGAGACCAAACAGTTTTAAAGATCTCCTTGTGACATACGCCTCCAGTGGAGTGTGGTGGTCGAAAGATTTCCTGTCCAGACGTTTCATGGATAGAGGATTAGGATGGTGGGTAAGGTTGCATTACCAGAGCAGCCTTGGTGTCTTCAGTGACATGCTCATCAAAGAAAGCGCGTGGCATAAGGCGTGCGGAGAAATACCAGAGATGACGACTGAAAGAGTTCATTTAAATCGACCTCAAACTTTTACTCTTTGAATCAACAGAAATCTTGGCTCATGCAACTTCCAAAGCTTGCAAACACCCGAATCAACCCGCTGTGCGAAGATACTAGCCTTCTCCCGAATTACCAACGCAGCGACCATTTTTGCTTTCGTAGCCTCACCAACTGCTAATGAAACATGAAATTCCGCAAGATTGTCCCACTTTTTGGAAGTCCAGACCCAAGAATGTCTTCATCAGAATGTGTTCTAATAGCCAACATAGTGGGGGAATTTCTGGTGATTTTTGGTCACATATGAGCTTTTACTACACAAAGTGAAAAGACATGCGATTAAATAAGCTTATATCATATTATTTGAGGATTGCTTCGCAAATGACTAAATTACTCGAATCATGCTAAATAATTAGCAGTGGCCTATAAAAGCAATTATAGTGAACAATCCATATGTAGGCCTATAAGAAACGAATTGTAATGAAAAACTTTAGTCAATAAGTTGACATGCAAAATTTAAAAATTAGGCCTACCTCTAATCCAGCAACCGCTTTCATAGCACAACGAACTTGAAACAAGTTATTTTTGTTAAGAAGCTTATTATTCTTTTATTTACTTACATACAGTAGGTATATTGATCATGATTTAGAAAGTTGGCGCTTGCAGTTCATGGGTGCTAATTTTAATTTATAATTTAGCAATTAAAACATCAGATGTGCAATTTTTGCGATTTCTATAAAAAGTCGCAAAAATAGCGACCTCTAAACATGCTGAGATCTCTTAAATTTTTCAACACCTAGTCTTCAAGTAAAGTGGAATAAGGGCAGCCTTGTCGAGCAGCATATTTCGAAAAAATATTTTTTCCCATGCAAGTTTGGACCACTCTAGTGCTTAAAGTCTGCTTCTGGTCGTTTTGAAGGAACATTTGCGAACCTCATTGGCATGATGATGCGAAATCTAATATCACGAAGTACCTGGCAAATCGTGGAATGGATATTCTACATCTTCTTTCCCACTTACTGCTTCGACGCGGTTCTTCAAAATATCTACGACAACTACAACAAGCACAAGGACTGCAGCCAAATGGCCCAAGGCGTGGACCTCGCTGAATTATGCGCAGCTAAGAAACGGCTTGGTCAGTCCAATCCATGTTGTCCAGGTAAAAGATGCTTTAGTGGAGGATTAACAATCGTTCAGTCAAGCTAATATAATTATGAAGTACACCTTGCGTTTATTTGTAGCGGGCAATGGAGTGGAATGCGAATAGGAGTAAAATATGTAGCACAATATTTTTTCAATGGCAGGTCTATGCGTGATATAAAGTGTCTATGTATTATGAATGTATGTATGTATTTATGCAATTCAAACAGCTTTCGAAAACAACTTTCTTGCCTACTGCTTCTTTAAGTTAGAACACAATTGTTCTTTTTTTGTAGATATACTTGTTCACGGTCTTGTTTTCATTATACAAACATCCGTTTGCAGGTTGTTCAATAAAGCACGTACTTACTTACTTCCTTACCTACTTTCACATTTTGTTTTTGCAATTAAGGCAACTGCGGAAAACATTGCATGGAAATGGTTGACAACTACCTGTCGTGGACTTTGCCTGGGGTTGGGCGCCCATTTGTCTTCATGGTCCTTCAAGGCATCGTTTTCTTCATCATTCTGTGTATAATCGAAAACGACATCTGCGGCTGTTTACTACGGCTGATGACCTCGAACCGAGTGAGTCAAACCATGGTCACAGAGATGCACGCTGATGTATATGAAAGGATCAGCGAAGACTCGGATGTTGTCAGTGAGCGACAGCGCATCCATTCGAATCCGATACAGGAACTCGTCAAGACGGACACAGTCCTCACCCATAATCTCACTAAGTTTTATGGATATTTTGTGGCCGTTAACCAGTTGAGTATCGGAGTCTCTAAGAAGGAATGCTTCGGTCTCCTGGGAGTCAACGGAGCTGGAAAGACGACCGTCTTCAAGATGCTGACTGGAGAAATCCGACCATCCTTCGGAAGCGCCTATGTTGCTGGGATAAGCGTCGAAGATGACCTTGCAGAGGTGCGCCAGAAGATCGGTTACTGTGCGCAGTTTGACTCAATCATCGACCAACTGACTGTTCAAGAGACGCTCTGGATGTACGCATGCGCACACGGAATTCCGACTGAGGTCCGACAAGAGGTCATCGATCGACTCATTGAACGTCTAACCCTCAAGCCATACACTGACATGCAGGCTGGAAAACTCAGGTGATTTCGTTTTATACTGAGTTCAAATTCAAATGCGTGTTGAGAAGTGAAGTGATCGATTCAGAAATATTTAAAGTCTTTGGTTGTGTATCAGCTGTGTAAAAGCTGGAGGCACAATTCTCGGTGCACAATTCTCAGTGCGCTCCTCGTCTATAACCTTTACCTTGCCTCACTTTCTCATACCTTTACCTGTTTGTGTTGACACTTTGTATGCCTTATACCTTGCTCTTAGTTACCTTACCTTTTCTAACGTTTAATCAATTTACCACAATATATATCATACCTTAAACTTGCTCTGTATGTTGTGTTACGTTATTGGTAGCGGTGGAAACAAGCGTAAGTTATGTGTGGCTGTTGCGTTGATGGGAAATCCGACGGTCGTCTTCCTCGATGAACCGACAACGGGCGTCGATCCAGAAGCCAGAAGACACGTCTGGAACACTCTGGCCGCCGCACGAAACACCGGGACCACCATCATACTCTCGTCGCACAGGTACAGCCACGCTTTCTAATACTACTTGTTATACTCCATTCCCCAAAATATGAGATAATCATCGAAATCTCTTGATTTTTTTAATTTACTAATTAATCAAACCATAGGTCGCCTTAATTCAATCGTTCGTTCGTATGTTCGTAGGTTTTTGTTACTTTATTCAGTTACATTTGTATATCGGAATTTCATTCATTCATGCATACATACACACATGTTACGTACCTGCATGCATATATATTTAACGCAGCTAGTTGATGAGTGGTGGCTAAGATGTAGTTTCAGAGGTACGATAGGAAGGAACACTCATACCCAGCTTCTTGAACTGGGGTACCGTACTCTCTACATCTTGGGCCGAATAACGGCATGACTATTCAATCGACAAGGCCTCATGGCAATTGTGCTTCTCCAAGTATTGTTGTTTCTGTCTATCTTTGCATATGTACGCATGGAGGTAGACAGCTAACATACAAAGATGAGCAGACAGCTAAAATGAATGTAGGACTACTAATTGGCTTCTGTTGCTACATAGTTATTTAAGCATATATATCTAAATGTGGAGAACGGTAGAATGAGTCTGTCAACAGCCAGACTTTTAACCCCACAGATCATCGGTGTAAGACTAACCACGTGTGAGAGCTTGCTCCACTTAAGAGTCCGTGCTCCAGAACAACTTGTGAGCGACTGCTTTATTATCAGCACTCAAATAAGAAGATAGACGTACATAAAAATTTATACTCCCTATACATTCCGATTGGTGTAAATGTCCAATTCTAAATATAAAGTCCAATCATTAAAGAGTCCTATCCATATATTCAAAGATAATTTGCGTACATGACTCGAACATCCACCGTGCTACATAATGAATTTCTTGGCCTCTCTTTTGCCCCTTTTCCGAAAGCGTTTGAAAGCAATTCTTTTCGATCATGGTTTGGTGTTGTCAGCTCGGTGCCTCTTATTAGTTGAAGTGGCGCAAAACACAAATTTACGATTACCATAATGTCTCTTGTTTTTCCAGCATGGAAGAATGCGAAGCCATCTGTACTCGGATGGGAATCCTCGTCAACGGTCGCTTTCGCTGCCTCGGGAGCCTTCAGCACCTCAGAGATAAGTACGGTGATGGATACACGCTCATCATCAAGCTCCAGCGCTCAGCCGACAAAGAAAAACCTGAAGAACTAAGGGAACGGATTGAAAAACTGAAGACTTTCATCAGCCAAACATTCCCAGAGAGCGTCCTCAAGGACCACCACGAGAACCTTCTTAGCTACCAGGTCAAGACGTTGACTTTTAAGTGGTCTGAAATTTTCGGGATCATGGAGAAGGCGAAGGTGACGTACGAGATCGAGAACTATTCGGTGGGACAGACAACTCTGGAGCAGCTGTTCATCGGATTTGCCCGTAAGCAGCCGATACATTTCATGAAGGCTGCGAAAAAATTCGAAACGCCTTGGGATTTGGAGTGAAGAAGAGATCTCGTCAAATTCTATCATTCCCAAATGCGACACCATTTGATATTGCTTTTACATCGCAGAACAAGATAAACATAAGAAAGTAAACAGCAATACCGTTGAATATCAATAATTTAATGCCTACAAATTGTTTCATTAAATTACTTTGTAGTTGTCTCTGACGTGTTGTGAATATACTTCGTGACATCCTTAACCTATTATAGCAGGTAGAAGGAATTGCATGTCACTTAAGCTTGCATGATAATAGAAACTTCACATGCTGCGTCTGATTATTATTGTTCTTTCATTTGTAGCTTCTTTCAAGTTAGTGCCTAATACACTAAGGCATCAACCGATGGCGCTTCAAAATCAATACATAATCAGGTTAATATGAAAAACATCAGTAGATCTGTAACGAAGCGGCGCTCGTGAATAAGCTGGTGCCCTTCGCTTAGCTTTTAAGCAGCCCTTTAGAAATTTTTAGATTACGATTCTGTAACACTTTGAAACCTCCCCGTCAGAAGTAAGTGCTAGGTTGTAAGCGCAAATTGAAGCCGGAAAGAGTTGTCGTCGTATGCCATGGTCGAGTGGCTGAGAACGGGCCTTGTAATGCGGAATCTTCATGTCTCAGCGTTACATGAGTAAACTGTTTTTCAGCCTTTTAGACTTTATAAACATCTTTTTTGCTTAAAGTGCAAACACTGGTGCATTTCCATACTGTAATAGTCTTGTCTTCAACCGTCATCGACTCGAGGACTGCCCGTGCCACGGAGAAGTGTGTTCCATCCACTTGAACCACTGAATAGTACGACAATGCAAATTATAGACGAAACAATACCATTTAGATCCAGTGAGATTGATGTCAGAATGTATGCATGTCATAAAATTTATCACGACCTGATACGAGCATTTACTTGAGAAGATTCAGATTTTGCAGTTGACAATAATATCTCGGTGGTGCGTTTACAATACGGAAAATCATCGTTGCCATTCACCTTTAATTCGCTACGTTTTGTTATATCAGTATCTAAACATATTCGTACTATCATTTGAATACATTTGCGTGATGCTAGTCTCTAATGCTGATAAGTTTTCTGGAATGCGTGAGAACTACTCAGAGTACCTGGCACAGGTCGACAAAGGTCAAGTAGGTAAGTTAAAGCGAGGCCTAGCTAGCATCGCCATACCAAGGAGGCGACCCTGTACCCTATACGCTGACGAACAGGAAGCCAGCGCAGGCCCTCCATCATGTAATTTGACACGTTGCTGAATTTAGGTAGGCCTATTTGGTTGATAAGACTGGCGCTGCAGAGTGTAGAATACCGTCCAAATGTGAAGGCGATAGGCATAGTCGAGGCGAGCTGTGGCGAAAGCATGCACAAGTGTAGTTGCAGCGCCAGTTGAGACAGTGGCGCAGTAGACAGAAACAGTCGCAATTGAGGCAATGGAGGTGAAGTGCAAAAGTAAGTTCCTGATCCAATGTAATACCAAGGTCTCGGACCGAGGTGGAGAAAGTATAGCTAGAAAATTTATTGAAGAGGTAGATCAGGTTAACCCTAGACAGCTGGTTCCGGTAGCCAAAGTATATTGTAGCCTACGTAGGCTGATGTCCAAGGCTATCAGATCCTTCTTTACGACTCTACTTCATGTGATCCTAAGTCAATCGCGTGGTCTTCTTTAAACTCCTTAGTCTTGTGCATTGCTGCTCAAGAGGTTCCTCGGTGTTCCTCAACATCTGGAACATGCATGACATGCCCGAAAACAATTGTATTTTGCGTAGTATGATACGGCTGAGTAGACTTATTCTTTATGAAGGTTTCTCTATGTATCAATTCATTTGTCTCGTCGCATAATCCCAATAACAGAGCGCCATAAAATGATTACGGCCATTGCAAATTTTTATAGCGCCACTTCAAGAGAGACGCAAAGACGTACCCGACCTAACTCAGTGATTTTGATTATGAGCGACCATCAGCTGGGACAGGTTCAGAAGGTTCTCTGTGATCTAATGCGAAGGTCTAAACCCGCTTCAGATGTCTCTCTTAGTCTTGCACAACCAAAACGAGTTCGCATTCCACTAAACATAGACGGATAGTTCAGCGTATAGATCTCAGTATTGTCCAAACCGGTTGCTATGGCACCCACGGTTGCTGCGAACCTACTCTATGCTAGGGTAGCCGCGTCTCGATAATAATAATTAGTGCACACTTTTCTGTCAAAAAATGACAAGCTGTTGATAATAATTTCTGACCTATAAGTTCATGTCTATTATTTTGTTAAAACTTATGGTAGCGTAGAAATAGTTGCAACACTGCAGTTGAATACAAGATCCGTTGCTCTATCTATTAAGGCATTAACAGAAAGTACTAACTGGAAGAATCCGTGAAACTAAAGCCAGATGCCGTGGACTGGTAACTTCTCAGTATGGTTGCCTTGTTCTCAAAACGATTAGGAACCACTGGCGTAAATAGTCGAATGAGGCAATACAAGACATCTATACTAGATGCCATCTGATAAAACCACATGACACCGCTTTTGTGGAATGAGAATTAGATACATCTATTAGATCAGCGATGTTCTTCAAAGCAGTTACATACAGCCTTGAAGGAGGAAGCGTAAGGTGTCTACACCGCTGACTGCTGCAAGCGCCAAATCCTCGCGGCTATATATTATATGATCCGACAGACTTATTGACTAACAACTGACTGTTTGGTTGATTAATTCATTTATTCACTGATTCACTGATAGAGCATGTCTACTTGCCTCTACCTGATTATCTATCTAACTCTGTTTCTTCTATCTTTCTGTCTGTCTCCACCTATTCAGATGCCCATCAGTCTGTGTGTGTCCTTCTGCTTGTCTGTGCGCCTTTTCTGTCTAGGATATAATTATTTGAAACAGTGAACAGAAAGAACTCAATAAAAGAAACATAACATACAATAAAACAATGTACAGAAATGATAATTAGACAAGTTAATGTAAAATTGTATAAACAGTGCAATGATAAGATAAATAAGTTCATAACCGATGGAATAACACTAATGAGGAGAAGAAGCACAAAGTGCTTATCGAGTCATCCCCATAGGTAGGAAAACTAGATGGGTAGGGTAGGCACTAGAACCAAAACAGAAAGGCTACATCAGGAAAAGGAACACTGGAAGTCAACAATATTAGTTACGAGAAAGTAGGATAATTTAGGAGTACTGAGAGACCAATAAGGATTTAAAAGTATATTTAAAGGATGAAAGAGAAAGGGCAGATCGTACAGAAGGATCAATAGAATTCCATAGTTTGGGAGACCCATGATTCGAACCGAGGAAGAGCGCGCCCCAATTCTAGATATAGCAGATCGATAATCGTGTTTCTTACGTGTATTGTATCGGTGGAGGTTAGAATTAGTCGTGAAAAATTTTTTAAATATGGAAGGAAGAAGACCCGACTGATGCCTATACATAAGAGTGGCCAGTTGATGACGATAAATATCATATATGGAGTGTAAATGGAGAGACTTGAATAGTGGGGAACTATGGGCAAGGTAATGTACGCCCGCAATGATTCTAATCACTCTCTTTTGGAGTAAAAAGATAGGTTTAAGACGATTTGGAGAGCCTCCAGCCCAAGCAGTAGTACAGTATGTTAAGTAGGGCAGCAAAAGCGAATTATATAATTTCCTTAGGATTCCAGTAGGTAGCTTCCACTTGAGTGTGTTAATAATGCCCACCACTTTAGATACTTTGTTTTTAATCATCAAAATATGGTCATGCCAAGTCAAGTGTTCGTCAAGAATAACACCTAAAAATTTAACATTAGGAACACGTTTCAGTTCAACAGAATTTATTAGTAGGGGTTGTATAATTAGGTCAGTGTTGGTAGTCCTAGGACCACTGAACAAGACATAATTAGATTTCTTTATATTAAGTAATAAAAAGTTAGCACCGAACCAGTTAGAAAGATGATTAAGCTCGAGAGCCATGTCCTGGAAAAGATGCAGCACACTGGATGAGGAAAGAAAAGCAGACGTGTCATCAGCAAAGAGTATGAAAGTAAGGGTCTTGGAGGAGTTGGAAACGTCATTAATATAGATTAGGAAAAGCAGAGGGCCAAGTATGGCTCTTTATTTCTAAAGTGATATTATTGGCGGGTTATACACAATTTCGTGCATATTCGGTAGGCGATGAAAGGCAAGAATCAGGATAAGACAGTAGAAGCGCTACGCTTGAACGAAGATCAAATGAACAGCTAAAAAGGAGAAATTATGGACAATGAAGGCAGTAGCTGAGCGAGTTGAGGCATAACAGAGTGTGAAGACTTAATGATTCTATAACCTCATCAATCACAAAGTTCAAATTTTATTTCTAAAGTGATAAAAGCATACGCATTTTACTCCACGTTTCAATTCAATTCAATTCAACACTTTTTATTGACACCAAATTCTTCACAAAACAAATATAGCAGTACATAATCACTTCAGTCCAATTATCATTTATATATATACAGCAAAGTTGTCTACCATGACACAATCGGTTTCCTAGTGTCAAAGGGTTATCCCTAAAGGAGCACTAATGCTCCGCTGCCAGGGAGCCCCATTTTCCTTAGTTTTCTAAGTATAGGTAGAACAGATGTTCAGTAGCAGCCATAGTGTCTTCAATGGTTTTCTACATCCATTATAGTTTATTTATTCCAGTTCAATAAGATACTGTTTAAGTTTCATTTTAAATATTGCTAAAGTTTTCACATTAGTCAAAGGAATCGGCAGCGAATTCCATACACATGGTCCATGATAAGAAATTGAAAACTGTCGAGTTTTGGTTCGTGCATAAACTTTATGATACTTATTATAGGATCTGGTGTAGTAGCAATGTACATCTGAATTCAATTGGAAGTTGTTAGCAAACCTTTCTGGTAATAGCCTATGTTTAAATCTATACATAAATATCCCAGTCTGCATGTTATTTATGTTTAGCAACGACATTATTCTGAGTTTCTTAAAGTATGTGCGAGTGCTTTGATTGTATTTAAGACCACAAATAATGCGTACAATACGCTTCTGTAATATTGTAAGTCGTGTCAGATGTGAGTGGTAGTTTGATGCCCATACAATATTGCAATAGGAGAGGTAAGGAAGAATGAGAGTGTTGTACAAGTTCATCAGGATAGGTCTCTGTAATACATGTCGAATCCGTTCAGGGCCGGATTAAGACTTCCGGGGGCCCTAAGCCAAGAGCCGGATTAAGACACCCGGGGGCCCTAACCCCAAACATGGACATTCGGAGGCGGAAATGGAACATTTGCGCCCCCGGATTTTGCAACTATTTAAAAAATTACTTATCATCTTGGTTTTTTACAATGAATAGCTAGGATTTTTCCACATAATTTTTTTTTATCCAAACAAGTCAAGATAACCTGAAAATTTAAAATATATAAAAACATTGAAACTTTTAACAGTTTTGTGTTTGAAATTAACGTTAACAAATAGCTGAAAACGGATCCCAGAACGCGAACAACTGGCTCCATATCATGTCAAATGCTTCCAAAAGCATTGACGGTTATTGGGATCCGCGCCAGCCCCATAAATGTGGGAGCGGGTACTGATGGTGACGTGATAGGTTGCTTTCGGCACCCTCGTTATTCCCGTCCCTACAATTCAAAACTTTTCCCCCCATAAGAAATTCCTGTGGACGCCCATGATCATGTTGCGTTATACTAAATTTAGGTACTTCCAGAATTTTCACCCGCTTGCGCCCGGTCACCGTGTCAATAAAAACATGTGTCAATATGGTCGACACAGAGTGGGAAATATTAGTTTCGCTTTGAGCCTTTGACGTCTGCCGTCGGTCTCTAGGGGCCTCTGTACAGACTGAGAGTGTGGATCTGCAACTAGGGTCAGTATTCAGTAAATAGTAACTAAAACTTACTAGCGCTAAATTATTCAAAATTATAAAAAAATTAGGAATTTGCTACAATAATTTGATTTAATTTCTCGGGATTTTGGGGCCCTAAACCTTGCGGGGCCCTAAGCCATGGCTTATCTGGCTTATGCCTTAATCCGGCACTGAATCCGTTGATTTGTAGTTTCACTTGGTTCTGCCATTGCTGTTTAATTACTGCATGAGAAAATCCAGAATTCAGGGCTTAAACGGCCGCTTGCATATTGGACTTGGTGTAACTTCACAAGAAAACGTTGAAATTATGTCACGACTGCTTGAAAGTATTGC
>JACEVL010001469.1:0-25000 GCA_020284085.1 Aporrectodea caliginosa
AAGAATATCTATTAGTTGCTCGTATACCTACAGGTTATAATTGTATTCAAATGTTTTTCCTTGTTATTTGTAAACTCCACATCGCACGCATTGATCTAACCACTTATCATCCACTCACCCATTGTGCAGATCTAGGGACTTTTGACAGACCCCAATGGTCTGATTTTTCCTGACATGCTGTTTATAATGAAAAGAAAATATGTCTCATGATTTTCTCTACCACGTTATAAGAATTGTAAAAAAATTTATGTTGTACATAATTATTTTAGGTGTATTATATGTTACTTGTTTACTGTATTATCAATAGAGTTCATAAGTTAATAATAATAATAAAAGTATGTGATCTACAGTACATGCTGGTCACTGTGATAATGCATTCACTGATCTCAGTGGTCTGCCTATAATCCTGATCTCGGTGATTATTTTCTGATGACCGACTAATCATTGGTCACTGTAATCAGCTTTCTGTGAATCTTCAATTAGTGCAGGACGGCTTCCGTTAATTAATTTCTTTTTGTTTTGCATGCGTGATTGGCCTACCCGTTTTCTGGTCGGATATGCAGTAGTATACACAGAGTAAACAATCGCTTGGACTCAGATGTTTAATGTCAATCAATTGCTTTTCATCTGAGAAGGAACGAAAATAGGTACGATGTTATGGTGATGAAAAACCCTTTTCAAAAACTCATAATTGCTTTTTCCCTGATTTATATACAAAGCATATCTAATTTCGCTTCACTGCAGCAAACACCATTGTAGCGAAATATAACTTATCAAATCTATTGTTAGTTTACTTAATTAATTAATTAATTTCTAAGGTTAGGATAAGATAGTCAATTACGGGTGGCATTTAGTTAATTCATGAGTGGCTTCATTAATACGTAATTAACTGCCTAGCGAACCGTTAAACCAGCGTTAACGGCTCCATGACGTAATACGATTTATCCAAGCGTTACCGTGACGACGTAATGAAGGAACGAATAGAAATGCGTTGAGAGAGAACTTGAAATTTGGAGTTCAAGCGAGTTGGACGATTGGAGACGTTCCTGCGATTGGAAGGACGTTTTCGGTGAATGAATCGTCAGTTTCGAGGTTCTAGATGACTATGCATCTTGCGATGGATGATAGCATCGTCGTGGCGGACTTTTAATCGAAGTTAGGAGTAACCGTTGAGCATAAAAGGGCTGACGAGTGATCCTTTCGATAAGTCTACATGGAAGCGTAGAACGGTTGAGTTGTCGTCGTTTCTGCGTGTGGATGATTTGAACTGCGGATGTTTACGAAGGATTGATTAGTCTTCGTACAGCAACTTTAAAGCAAACGATACGGATTTATCTAATTCCGGTTTGTCTGTTGTTGTGACGATCCTTTTCAACAATTACTTCCACGTTGGAAGAACTGGTTGGAAGACGAAGCATTGTTACAATTACATGTCTTCGCCGCGACGCTTCAGAAGAAGATTCATCTCCGTTGAAATACATATCCTTCGACGAAACCTACTCCTACATTGAAACCAGTTTCTACGAACTCTACTGCGATGTCATCGAAGCGAGACTGAAGTTGTCTGAAGGATCAGATAAGCTCATAAAACATAATTATATCATTTTAATAAATAATGCCACTCATAGGTAGATAGGTATTTATTTGGATTGTATGTCAATTGATTGTTTTTCTAATTAACACAATACAAGACTTTTCTATAAAAATGCCTAGTGTTTCCTATAACCTTATTTGAAGTAATGTAATGTTCTACTCTGCCATTACGGACGCAGCAAAAAGGCGACTAATCCACATTAGGGCTACATTATGGGTGCTCAGCGTCCAGGATTTTGAGAGACTTTGCTAACTCAAGTAAACTATTAGTTAACTTGCACTAACGCTGTAGATTTATGCTTTCTGTGAAAATTAGAGACGATTAATTTGAATTTTAACGGCACGCACACTTGACATTTTAAACGGTGCAATAAGCCATTGAAGTTGAACATTTAACGTTACGTCATAACGTTACGTCATAGACATAGATTATATATTGTAACTAAGAGGTTGCATACAGATCTTAGGTAAGATTTGAGAATTTTATAAAGCGCAAGGCTTTTGATTAATTACTTGGTTGAAATAAAGTAAACAAGTAAGATGTCGGCTACTGATTATCAACAGTTAATTCAGGTAGGTCGAGACTTGGGGATGGAAGGAAACGACCTGAAAAGCTTCGTGACAGAACGACAAGCTGAACTGAGAGAAGAGAGAGCCAAAGAAAGAGAAGATAAAAAGGCGAGAGAATTATTGGAAGAGGAACGATCTAAGCGTCAATTAGAAGAAGAGAGAGCTAAGAGGCAAGCAGAGGATGAGCGTGCTAAGCGCCAAATGGAAATAGAAGAAGAGAGAGCTAAGCGGCAAGCAGAGGATGAACGGGCTAAGAGGCAAGCAGAGGATGAGCGTGCTAAGCGCCAAATGGAAATAGAGGAAGACAGAGCTAAACGCCAGATGGATTTTGAGTTAAAGAAGCTTGAGGCAGAGATTAAAGTCAAAGAGATTGAAGCAAGGGCAGTTTCTGATCGTAGGCAAAACGGAGAACATAACGGTATGTTTGTAACTGATACGGAAGAGAGAAACGGTGGAAATTATGGAAGAGGAATAAGAGATATTAAGTTTCCCAATTTCAATGAAAATAAGGATTGCCTTGACGCGTATTTGTTGAGATTCGAGAGAACAGTTGAAGCATATGAGATACCACAAGAAATTTGGGCTTTGACACTAGCTAGACATCTCGAGGGAAAAGCTTTGGAAGTATACCAGAGGTTAACTTCTAGAGAAGCACAAGACTACACCTGTCTTAAGGAACAACTGTTAAGGAGATTCAGATTAACTGAGGGTGGCTATAGGCAGAGGTTCAAGGACAGCCGTATCGAGGTCGGAGAATCTTGTTCCCAGTTCTTAGAGCGTCTAAGGAGGTATATCCAACAGTGGTTATCCATGGCAGGATTCGAGAAGGATTACGAAGGATTGGAGAATTTGATTTTAAGGGATCAGTTCTTCTCAACGTGTTCCATGGAATTGAAGACATTCCTCACGGAGAAAGGAAAGATCAGCCTTAAGGAAATGTTAACCCATGCTGAGTCTTACATAGAAGCTCATGGTTACAAACATGGAGACATGACAATGAAATCCATAGTAAGATTTTCTCAGGACAGGAATCAAAATCGAGGATACGAAGAAGAGACTAAAGACAAAGTTGTTAACACGACAAATAGAAGTAGAACTGAAACTAGATTTGATGAGGAGACCAATCTCAATAAGTTTAGAAACAGAACATATAGCAGAGAAAGAGGACAATCTGTTGAACATAAGATTGTTTGCTATTTGTGTGGAGGTCAAGGTCATAAGGCAAGTCATTGCCCGAATAAGCTTAAAGGTGTTGTCAAACACACGACAGCAGCCATACAAGTAGTACAGAATAGCGCGTATAAAGTGAAAAATGGAATACTTAAACAAGATACAAGACAGAGACCAGAAGTGAGTGATATACAAACGACTCCGATATGGGATGAGGTACCGGTATCGATTAACAGGGTGGCGAGTGCCATTGTAGCAATTGATGGCAAACCATCGAACCTGAACGAAGAAGAAAAATCAGTTAGAGTTAACGGAAAGGAAGTTGAGTGTATTTATGATTCGGGAGCAACATGCTGTGTGGTGAAGAGAGCACTTATAGACAAGTCAGATTTGACAGGGAAGGAAGCAATGTGTACACTGATAGATGGAAGTACACGTTACTATCCAACAGCTAATGTTGATGTAGATAGTGAATATTATACTGGGCAGGTGGAAGCCTTAGTGATGGATAATCCAGTGAAACCTATGATTATTGGAAAAATCAGTGGAATCAAGTACATGCTAAGTAAAGATAAGAAGAGTGATGCATTACCCAACATTTGTAATGAAACGAAGAATGTACAAAGAGACAGGGGTGAAATATACACGGACTTAGAAACACAGAGGCATAGGTCAACGGGTGTAGATGACGTCACAGATAAGCCGATTGTAAGAAATGACGTACATTCAACGGTCGTTACTGGAATACGGTCATCGAGGAAGAGGAATAAAAAGCGTGAGGTTACTAAATCAGCTGAGACGATAGAGGTCAAAGAAACTTCTAGTGATATTGACATATTGCGAGAGGAAATAAAGAATGTATATGATTGCATATTAAAATTAAAAGAACGCATTGATCAGACGTGTGCAAAGGAACTGAAGGTGACGAACAAAGTGAATGTCAAAAGTAAAAAGAATTTTGACAGAGGAGATGAAGTTGACAAGAAGTCAAATGTCAATCATGAAGAAATACATGATACAGAGACAGTTGCCTTTGTAACAGCAGTAATACATGATGGAGACTTAGGAATGAATAGAGAGGAAGAAATTCCAGAGCTATACAATAGTAAGCAAACAAAAGATTACAGGGATGTAGACAAAAATCCTAATCTGTATGAGAAAATAGATTTTAGCGGACACACGATTAGAGACGACAATGTAAGTCCTAAGGTGGAATCGATTAACAAGATTGTGGATAGACCGAGGCCGAAAACTAAGAAGCAAGTGAGAAGCTTTCTGGGGGCAGTAAATTACTACCGAAAGTTCATTCCACACTGTGCTGAACTTATGGCGCCTTTGTCTGATCTAACTAAGAAGTTATCACCGAATGTAGTAGAGTGGAATCCAGAATTGGATAAGGCCTTTAAAGAGTTAAAGGGAGTATTAGCTAAGGCACCAATTTTGAAGCTACCTGATTTGAACAAGGAGTTTGTTATTCAGACAGATGCTTCAGGAGTAGGACTTGGGTGTGTTCTAATGCAGAACTATGATGGTATTAACCATCCAGTCGCTTATGCAAGCAGGAAGTTGTTGGAAAGAGAAAGGCGATACTCTGTGGAGGAAAGAGAGTGTCTGGCTATTATGTGGGGAATTGAGAAATTCGACAGGTATTTGTTTGGAAAGCAGTTTGTGATCGAGACGGACCACTGCGGATTGCAGTATATGAGAGAAGGACGAATGAAGAACGCAAGGGTGATGAGATGGAGTCTTGCCCTGCAGAATTATAGCTTTAAGGTGAATTACATTAAAGGATGTAATAATGTAATATCCGACTATCTCAGTAGGGGTCTGATATAGGAAGTTGATAATTTAATAGAAACCTGTAGGAATATAAATATTTATATAGAATAGGTATGTAGCATTGTTGTTGTTGTTTTATACATGTAGTTTAGATAATAATATAAGTAATTAACAAGTAGTTTGATAAGAAGGTTAGGTAGATAAAGCCTGTGGACAGTCTTTAAAAAGAGGGGCCTTATTGTAGCGAAATATAACTTATCAAATCTATTGTTAGTTTACTTAATTAATTAATTAATTTCTAAGGTTAGGATAAGATAGTCAATTACGGGTGGCATTTAGTTAATTCATGAGTGGCTTCATTAATACGTAATTAACTGCCTAGCGAACCGTTAAACCAGCGTTAACGGCTCCATGACGTAATACGATTTATCCAAGCGTTACCGTGACGACGTAATGAAGGAACGAATAGAAATGCGTTGAGAGAGAACTTGAAATTTGGAGTTCAAGCGAGTTGGACGATTGGAGACGTTCCTGCGATTGGAAGGACGTTTTCGGTGAATGAATCGTCAGTTTCGAGGTTCTAGATGACTATGCATCTTGCGATGGATGATAGCATCGTCGTGGCGGACTTTTAATCGAAGTTAGGAGTAACCGTTGAGCATAAAAGGGCTGACGAGTGATCCTTTCGATAAGTCTACATGGAAGCGTAGAACGGTTGAGTTGTCGTCGTTTCTGCGTGTGGATGATTTGAACTGCGGATGTTTACGAAGGATTGATTAGTCTTCGTACAGCAACTTTAAAGCAAACGATACGGATTTATCTAATTCCGGTTTGTCTGTTGTTGTGACGATCCTTTTCAACAATTACTTCCACGTTGGAAGAACTGGTTGGAAGACGAAGCATTGTTACAATTACATGTCTTCGCCGCGACGCTTCAGAAGAAGATTCATCTCCGTTGAAATACATAGGGCCGTAAATCCCGGGGAGGGAAAGGAGGGAATTCCCTCCCCACTTTTAAGCCTGGGGAGGGAACGTGAAGGAATTCCCTCCCCACAAATTCGTCTAAGCTGTGCCATAAATTTATATTAGGGTCACCATGCAAGATCGACGACTGCCAAGTCCTGTAGGATGATTTACTGTGGGAACATAGATAATGCAGGAAACCTTATACTCTTTCGGCTTGAAAGCTAAACAGGTGTGAATGTGGCTGCTGAAGATAGATTTCTTCTTAATTCAGAGCTGGCAGAACTTATGTTGTGATAAGCGGACAAGCGCAACGCAACACCCTACAAGACAGAGCAGAGTGTGTTCGGAGACGGGGAGGACAAATTATTATGAAGACAGCTGTGATAAATATATATATATATATATATATATATATAATATGAACTTTCAGAGTGTGAACTTTCAGGGTGGGAGGGGAACCATAGACTAGATCAGTTCATCTGCAGACCTCATCACTGCATTCGAGTGTAGGACCTACAGCTGAGGATTATAAATAATTTTAAATAAAAGAAATTAATAAATAAAGTGCTGCAATATCTAGGGGACCGCCTTGAAATCATTTGAACAGTGTTATCTGTCGATTTCCAATTCATCAGCTGGAAGGTGTGCTGGTAAGTACAACTAAACGGTACCTCCATCTTCTCCCTCATTTGAGACTCTCTGCAGCAATGCGGATACTAGACTATTTGCCTGTATTCTGCACAATCCTTGTCATGTATTGCATAAATTGTTGCCGCCGATCAAGCAATCGCACTACTCCCTGCGGCCACGGTCCCATAACCGTGAGCTTCCCATGTTTGACAACCTGTCTCAGAAATGCTTCCTTGCCCGGATGCTATACAAATAAACTATGTTTTCCCTAGATCTGTCTATTTAAACCCTTCATTTTCCCTATATATATGACTAGCTCTATATAGCTCTTCTTCCTCTGTACAATAAAGCCTCTCATTCAATTCTATGGTTGTATATATAAATTTTTTTTATTTGTTTGAATGTATTAAACTTGCTATGTACAGTGCTGTGCGTTTGCTAGTGCTTATCAATAAAGGAAATACTTACTTACTTACTTACTTACTTACTTAAGTGCACACTGTTTTAACTGTTGAGACTGCATTTCACATTTATAAGCAATTAGCCATAGGCCCAAAGCCTAAATCTGTGCATCAGAAATATTGACAAACAGCATTAGCCTACAGGTGTAAATTTTATTTTCTTCCACAAAGAAATCCGTATTGGTCGCAGTTTGTACTTTTAATCTCAATCGCAGTCGCATTCTCGAGATTTCTCCAGCGCCAATAGCACAAAAGCGAACCAGCTTATTCACAGGCGCTCAGTCAAAATAAAAATAATACATAAACAACATCGATAGGCAGAGGATCAAGATCCACCAGTGGTTGTACAAAATGACAAAATGACAAAAATATTATTGTTCGACATTATATCGGAATTAATGTATAATTTTATCCGCCTTCCGTCTGTATTTGGTTGAGGTTGGCTGACACAACTTTTAAACACTTTATGAGCCATTGGAGAGCCAGACAGACAAGACAAACAGACAGTGTGTGTGTGTGTGTGTGTGTGTGTGTGTGTGTGTGTGTGTGTGTGTGTGTGTAGGTGTGTGTGTGTGTGTGTGTGTGTGACAGACAGACAGACAGACAGACACACAGAGACAGAGAGGCAGACAGAGACAGAGACAGAGGGAGACCTGTATAGTGTATACTGCGCATAATCAGACTTAAGCCGGTTTACTGGAAATAATTGTTTCCGTAAATGCAAGCTGGATTGATGAGAATAATTCTTACTTAAATTAGAAGCTGGATTTATTAAAATAATTTTTTGTGAAAGTAGAAGTTGGATTGATGAGAAGTAATTTTTTCTTAAATAGAAGTTGGATTGATGGAAATAATTTTTTCTTAAATGGAAGCTTGATTGATGACAGTTATCATGGACATTTGTAGACGGCCTACTTACAACGTAAAGTACGGCATTGAACAGATTAAAATAATATGGCAACGTAAACTAGGCGTATACAGTTTTACCTATAGGCCTACTGGTACATGTTTTAACACTAACCGCAGTCGTGGACTTTTTAAAGGAAGTATAATTATACACACTTCCAAAAGGGAAATTTTTCCCTCCCCACTTGTCAAAACAGATTTACGGCTCCGTTGAAATACATATCCTTCGACGAAACCTACTCCTACATTGAAACCAGTTTCTACGAACTCTACTGCGATGTCATCGAAGCGAGACTGAAGTTGTCTGAAGGATCAGATAAGCTCATAAAACATAATTATATCATTTTAATAAATAATGCCACTCATAGGTAGATAGGTATTTATTTGGATTGTATGTCAATTGATTGTTTTTTCTAATTAACACAATACAAGACTTTTCTATAAAAAATGCCTAGTGTTTCCTATAACCTTATTTGAAGTAATGTAATGTTCTACTCTGCCATTACGGACGCAGCAAAAAGGCGACTAATCCACATTAGGGCTACAACCATGTATATCTATATATGAATATATAATAAATATGAATAAATGTAAATATATATACTTATATATGTATACATATGTGTATATGAATGAGAAAAATAGTATTTAAGAATAGCACACATTTAAGCAATCCTCTGGAGACATTAAGAGTGATGAAGAGTGTTAATAGCTTCATTTTCTTAGCCTCTGTTTATTGGGAGTGTACCCATTGATCTCCCTCACTGTTTGATTCTTCCCACTGATGGTGTATGATTAAATCTGTTTACAGCTGAATTCACTAGGGGTCGGCGCTATATCGGAACGAAATCCGTAATTCTGTCCATGCAAGGATTTGAACATCAACATCTGGATTGGCTGCTGAACTCTCTAACCATTAGGCCATCAAACCATTGAAACCAACCCTATATAATACCAGAAATTTGGTACAAGTCTAAATAATTATGGAGATGATGTCATGGTTGCTTTGCTATAGAAATATATATAGGCCAGAAATTTGTTACATGTTGTGCTATATCATATGTATAGTTTATATACATCATTTTATATATATATATATATATATATATGTATATATATATATATATATATATAATGTAATTAGTAACTTCTGTTGCTCCAGTGTATAATGCACAAGGCATCAACCGAGGTGCACCAAAACCAAGCCGTATTCAAGTCAATAGCCAGAAGATCAGTCCGCAAGACAGTGGATAAACAATTTGAAAGAGGTAAGTTTTAAGTTGAGAATGAAATGACACAAGGACTGAGCAGAATTGACAGACACAGAGAGCGTTCCAAAAACTAGTTCCAGCAAACAAAAAACCTCATTCACCAAAAATAGTTCTTGATTTAGGTATGACTAGACAAAGATAATCAGATTACCTCGTTGAATAATGCTGGGAAATAAGAACTGACTTTAGGTACCATGGCTGGTCAGAGTTAAAAGTTTTATAAAACTATGAGCCCCAATTTTAAACTAATTATTTGCTAAACAGGAAGCCCGTGCAAAGATTTAAGCACAGGGGTTATATGTTCATATTTGAATATTAGTTATGGCTCTAGCCAAAGAGTTCTGAACACTCTGCAGCTTCAGCATGTTTGGCTTATTGATACCAGTAAGAAATGAGTTACAGTAACCTAGGCAACTGGAAACCAATGCATTTGCCAGAGATATCCCTAGACATGGGCACATAATGTCTAATTCTGTGTGTGTTTACATGGTCAATGAGTAAACAATATGGCATCAATGATAATGTGAAACTTTGATAAATTAAGCTATCATTTTGCATTTAAGGTAAATGCTGATGGAAAAGTCGAAGATGGTGACAAAATTAAGTGCCTTCATTGCAATAAACAGTTCGATTCCCATGTCATCTTCAGCATGTGGAATGATTAAAGCTTTTTGAAGAAAGAAAGTAGTAACTGTGTGACTACATTTTTAGCAATTTTTCATGCTTTATGTAACAGATACCAAATGAATCGAATTTAATCGATTAATCAGTACTTTATTATAATTACGCCCAAAGGCAGAAACAAAACATAGGCTACATGCACATTAATCAAAGCTAAGCTATGGATATTGTCAATTAATTTTAGCACGGGCCTATGTCGGTTGCCATATTTTTTATTATTATTCTTTTTGTTGTGGTTGTTGTTATTATTATTATTATTATTATTATTATTATTATTATTATTATTATTATTATTATTATTATTATTATTATTATTACTGTTAATATTATTATTAAAAATGTTGACATGTGCTAGGTCATACAGAAATGTGAGTCCAAGGCTATTATTATTATTATTATTATTATTATTATTATTATTATTATTATTATTATTATTATTATTATTATTATTATTATTATTATTATTATTATTATTATTATTATTATTATTATTGTTACTAGTAGTAGTAGTAGTAGTAGTAGTAGTAGCAGCAGCAGCAGCAGCAGCAGCAGCAGCAGCAGCAGTAACAAGCAGCAGCCGCGGCAGCAGCAGCAGAAACAGCCACAGCAGTGTAGTATTATGCATATATTGCTTAGATTTAATTAATTATATGAAAAAAACCTGTTTTACAGTATGCAACAGATCTACATCATGTGTGTCGCCGATATTAGGTCTTTATATGGCCGGGTGTGATGATGATGATCATGGTTGTTGAATGCAGCCTTGATGTGTGCAAAGCATGATTCATGATGTTAGCTTGGAGTTGTGTTTTTTTAGGGTGGTCATTTGGCAACAATTCGTTGGCAATTATCATTAGGTGTGTCTTTCATTAACCAGCTGCGGTTCTCCCTCTGCTGACGTTCCATATGTTAATGATGCAGTGCCTGCTTATACTCCTATAGGCCTGGTCTATACGTGTAGGCCCTGTGTGTTGTGGGCCTTTGACATGTGATATACTAATTCTGACCCGTCTGACTACAGGTCTGCATAGGCTGTGTTTTATGCTGTAGCTTTACCAGTGGAAGGCGCTATAGGCTGCAGTCTGCGTTCAGCCCTAACGCCCATAAATCTTCAACAGACTACAGTGCCTTAAAATAGATTCCTGGAAGAGTTGCCTATTATACATGCATGATTGTATGTGTGTATGATCATTATATAGCGCCTTTCAGGGAAGAAACCGCTCTAGCAGCGTCTGTCCACCTTAAAGAACTGCAGGCTCTTTTGGCCTGACCGATTTCCTAAGATAAGGCGTCCTTGTACGGTCATTGAATGATGCGCCCGTAATACCAGAGGCTTTCTTCACGTTCCATGAAGACTACGGTTACGAACGCCAGCTAATTTACGCGACCACGGCAGGAGGCGCTTGAGACCGTCATAGGTGGATCAGTTTCAGTTGCCTTTGAGGAATACGAAATGACACTGACAGGAGGGACGTTGCCTATACAGCGCTGCTCTTCCGTTAATGAAATCGTTGGGAAGATGACTTAAATGTAGAATTACGCAACGCTGTAAAGTCTTGAACCCTTATCAACCTATTTTATTCCTACACATTATTCGCATAGACTATAAATAGCATGTCCTCATCAACTGTTATGGGCCTCTACATCATACATGCATCATGTTCAATTGATATTCAGCCTCAAGCCCTCAACATATGTGTTTGTCTACCTCATAATGCACTCGGTGCCGATTTAAGGTAGGAGAGAGAATGAGGGCGGAAGTAGGCATGGCGCTGAGGGTCCGGAAGTTCGGCAGTGAACAGAGGAGAGGCAGAGGGAGGGAGATATAACTGCCTCTCTTCGGGAATGATCTATCTGTAGCACGCCAACTGACGGCCCATAAGGCGCCGGGGCGGAAGTAACTCGATCGATGCTTCGTGCTAAGATCGACGCAACATCTGCGGCGGCGGAAACGAAGATAGGACGATCGCACCGTAGTCATCAGATTCGCGATTTGCACGATTGGGCTTTTAACTTAGCGCTCTGTGGCGAGAGAATATCTCACTGGAATCACATTCGGTGCCATTTATTGTTTTCTTGATCGTTTCAGCAAAGGCAGTAGATGTCAAATGTGGGTCTGGGGTCAACAACGTGTTTCTGATACCTCTCTCACAGCCATTGAAAACACCATCATCCCTGCTGAGCCCCCTGCAGCAGTTCCGAGTGATGCTCACACTCACAAGGTTAACGTTAATCTGTTAACGTTCCATTTCTGACCCTCACTCTACATGATGTCATCTGTCAACTCAAGATAGGAATCCGTTGACTGGGCCCAACGTGTGTGCACGAGACCGCCACTGCTGTCTGTTCTTACTGTCTCGTTGATATGGCATATGCACCTGTGTGCATGTGTGCATGTGTGGCCTTTTGGCGGCATGCATTAGCGCCTCCTACTCATCTTCTTCCTCTGCTTTCTCCTCTTCCTTCTGATCCTGCTCCTGCCCCTCCTCCTCCTCTTCCTCCTCGTCCTCCTCGTCCTCCTCTTCCTCCAACTCCTCTTCCTCCTCCTCCTTCTTCCTCCTGCTCCTCCGTCTCCTCCTCTATTTTCGGAGGGTTAAGTTTTTATTCTTCTTTTAATGTTGCCCGACAGGTGCATGTGAAGGCACGATCATGTTCCCAGACCTAGCAGATCTTTGATTAATTAGAGTCCGCTTTAATTCCTTATTATGCCCACATTGACGTCGCTTTTATGGGTACTTATTTTGGGTATGAAGCATTCATCCGTACTATGACTTACAGCAGACAGTCTGTAATTCCGCGGATCTAATTAGAGCCCCTTGACTGGGCTCGCCAGCATCAAAGTACCCTACCCCGTAGCACAGTTGTCTCAGCAGGATCAATATCGTAGCCTAATATCTAGGTCTTGAGGATATAACATCACTTGGACTATAACACTAAGGGCATCAGTGGACTTGACAAATGACCGAGGACAATGGAGATTCGTACCTATCGTCGCCAAATGGCTGGCGTCAGGAACTGGTGATGATGACGACGACGACGACGATGATGATGTCTTTGGTGGTATTATGTTTCAGTGCGGACATCCGCAAAGGAGGCGATGCGTCGCCCGATGCGTTTCACCCAACGAGGTTTCACCGACGGCTGTTTCAGGATAGGTTTCAGGAATTCCGAATTTGTGTTGAAATGGGGATAGTAGGCCTATAGTAGGTAATCTCAAATGCGAGAGACAGAGGGGAGGGGTCAACTGTAGGTTATTGCGGTCGTTCTTTATGGTCGAACCCGAAGACAAACGAGACACAATGTAATAGTTTAGGCCTAAGTTTAGATGTGAAATCCTGAATGGACTAGAGCACATTATATCTCCTACTGCCCATGTGGCAGGTCGATATACATCACAGCGACGAAAATATTAAAGGCAACATTGGACGCCACTTGGCGTGTTTCGGTGTCTTCGTATCTATTCACCCTAAATCAACCATGTGGGCAAGTCAAGCTTAAATGCAGGGACGTAACTAGCGTTGGGCTTGGGGGTGGGGCTTAAGCCCCCAAACGAAACTGAAGCCCCTAAAAATGAGTGAAGCCCCCGGCTCCACTATAGGCTCGGGCTATGTTCAAGGCTTAAAGCCCCCCAAACGAAAATTTCTAGTTACGTCACTGCTTAAATGATATATATATATATATATATATATATATATATATATTGTGAGGCGCGGTGGAGTAGGGGTATGTTCTGGTGCCTTGCAGCCGGAGGGTTGCGGGTTCGAATCCACCTCAAGCCGCCGCGTAGGGACCGTGGGCAAGTCCTTCACTCACAATCGCTCATTCGCTTCGGCGTGAAACTCCGATTCAGTGTCCGCGCTTTAGTCGGGAGCGCTTCTGAGTAGAAATCTTGAAGAACGCTATAAATAACAAGTGCTCATACATACATATATAAATTATTATATCCGGCTACGGGTAACTTACTGTATATAGGCCTACTGCATACTAAAAAGCGCCTATGCACTTACGAATTACATCAAGTTCAATACATATAATTATGTAGACAGGGACAGGTATAGACAGACAGGCAATTTACTAATAGAGAGAAACAATAATAGAGAGAGATAGCGAAAGAGAGAGGGAGGGGAGAGAAACAGCAACAAGATCTGAAGAGCTGTGTTGTGCATATATAGGCCATTGCATCATATATATATATTATATATATTATATATATATATATATGGCATTGTGCAATTGGCATTTATGGGCCCTTTAGGTCCACAACCTTGGACGTCTTTGACAGCGTGATGTATGCCTGTCCTCTGTTACGATGTCCTGCTGTGGATTCTTTCTTTTATAGTTTCACAGTTCCTCACGATGAATTAAAAGAGTAAGCTCTGATGGTGGCTTCTGCCTACCGCTAGGGGGCTATTATGCCAGCATTCTCGACCGCCACTTCGCTTCGCTCCTCTGCCTTGCAATGGTCGTAAATGGCTGAATGAGAAGCCGCTGGTGCTAAGCATTGGTCCTTCAGTTCCGCATGCATGCCTGTGTTCAGGCTGTGGGATATTGATGCTGTAAGGGCCTAATTGTATACGGCGCTGGGTTATTACAAAGGTATAGAAGGCATGCGTTAATTAAATACACGTCTAATCCAATTGACTTAAATGTCTTTAATATGTCGACATGTATTTCAGTTCAGTATTCTAATATAATTCTAAAAGAAGTAAGAATGTAGGCCTGGTCTTAATTTGCTTCTGACAAGCGCACATGCATTACATTGTATACAACGATTGCATAGGCCTACATTTTAAACATTGACTATAACAGTAGCTGATTTTAAAAAATTATGCAATCGTTGTAGCCTATACAATGTCTACCATTGTCAAATTAATATGGCACAGGACTGTATAGTCTGTTACTGTCTGTAGTCCTACAATATCCAAATATATAACCGTTATTTGCATAAGTTATTTATACCTCGCCCGATAGCGCATTGGATAACACACTGGCATAGAGAGCGAGAGGTACCGAGATCGAGTCCGGACTCCGTATAGGCGGACATGCTTTGTAGGCTGCTATTAGCGCCGTGTATTGCTGGATGTCTGTTCTGTTAGTATAGCTAAGATTTATGTCTTCTGTCTTTTGTGTTCTTGTGAATTGTTTCAATTGCATAACTAACTGTACACTGTAACCGGTTGCGTTTGTCAACCGGATTGTTTCAATAAAGATTATTATTATTATTATTACGTTATCTATCTCTCGGCCTTCAGTCGCTTCCTCTAAAGAATTGTAACCGATCTTTCGTCTACATGTAGCCTATACTCCGTTTGAGTGCAGACATCCGTAAGGGAAGACAGTGTGGTGTCGTCTGACGGGTTTAACCGGTGCCTGTTTTACGATGGGTTTGAGGAGTTTATTTCGGAAATCTGAAAGGGGATTGAGGAGGCTTATGTCAAATGTGGACACGATGGAAGGAGGAGCTAGTCAAGAGTAGGTTTCCGGGGGTCCGTACGTTCTTTATGGTCGACCCCGGAAACAACAGAGACAGTTTAGGTCAAAGTTTAAGTCGTCTTTAATCTTTTAGCAGCTTGGAAAGAAGCCCACAAGTTCCACGTACTACGCCGTCAATTACTTCTTCGCCCATCTGTCAGAGTTGACTGTGGCAATGCAGGTCTTAGGCTATAGCGTAGCCTAATCATTTCTGCATAGGCCTAACTATAAATCGGCTCCAATCATGCATTCTTGAATGGTGCGTTTTGGTTGATAGACGGCATTACTAGATTTGGTGATTACATGTAGCTATATAGCCTGCCTATAAAAATATCAAAGTATAGGCTATGGTTCTCCTGGATATACCCCGCAGTCGATCGAGTCGAGTGTATACGATCGACTTGGCTCGGCCGACGATCGACTCGATCGACTTCGTCGACTCGCCGACCTTTCGACGACTCGATCGACTTGGCTCGGACGACGATCGACTCGATCGACTTCTTCGACTTGGACTGACTAGTCTCTTGGCCAAAATTGCTGACGACTGTTGCATTCTTATAATCCAGTATCTAAATTACTTGTGTATTTCAATTGCACGCTCTTCCTCAAACTGTCAGTGGTTATAACAGTTCTATTAACAACTGTAATTGCAGTTATAACTTCTATAGCTCTGGTGTCTAATGTACAAAGCATCAACTGTAATTGAACTGGTAAGTAACAGTTCAGGTATTATAATGACATGGTGTCTGCCTGTGGTTGATTTGTAAGGATTAAGCCTCGCTAAATCTGTCGACTTCATCAGCTAGGCAGCTAGGCTACAATGGAATCTCCTACGGTACGGTACATAAATTAGTACCAGCTCAACAAATAAGACGGCAGTAGAGGACGTGTAATATCTATCTATTATAGTTAAACTGTGAAAGAAAGTATCTCTATAACTTCCACTAATAAGAAAGCGCCAAGAGGTTCATTATTTGCAGTGAACTTCATATTAGGTTCATACGGTAGTTGTGTGTTTACACAGAATCACGTCATTATATCATAAGGTCTGTCATTTTGTGAAAAAATAGTAAGTAAAATATTTCAGAGTCGAGTCGAGTCGAGGAAACAACGATCGACTCGACTTGGCCGAGTTTACGATCGACTCGATCGGCGAGTCGATCGAGTCGACGATTTTTCGATCGACTCGACTTGGCCGAGTTTATGATCGACTCGATCGGCTGCGGGGTATACTCCTGGAGTGCTTCATTCCAGATTTAAACTGAACTTCATCGTCCTATTTTATTGTCTTTCAGCGTCTTCTTGTAAATGTCGACGACTCTGCAGTCTACACTTGGCAACGTTCTGCTTCAGCTTACGATATATTTAAGCAACTTAAGTAAGTAAGTAAGACAGTAGCCTATATTCTTCATTGCGACCAACTTCTTATACCACACTTTGGTTTACATGACAGTTAGACAAGATAAGGCATTACCTGTCTGAACTCCACACTGAAAACGACGCCTGAGCAATCTGGTTACAGTAGGCTACACTGTTTGGCTATAAAGTCCCTTCAACTCAAATTAACTAAATATTTTCGATCGGCCATTTCACGTAGGCCTAGTACAATAACAATATTTTCACTAAAAATTTTCCGAGTATAGATGGCAGTTTAAGTCGATTGTGATGATTATAATTAACTCTGCCTAAAATAAGAGCCGGTAACTATCAGCTATCATCAACATCATCATCATCATCATCATCATCATCATCATCATCATCATCATCATCATCATCATCATCATCATCATCATCATCATCATCATCATCATCATCATCATCATTATCATCATCATCGTCGTCATGAGCTCCTGATGCCAGCCATATGGTGGCGATTGTAATTTGATGTAAATAAAATGTCGTCTGCATGGGAAAGGCAATGCGGTCAAATATTATTCCATATAGCCTAAACGATGTAAACGGTCAGTGCACCTGCAGTCAATAAGTAAGTAGGCCGCGATAAAAGAAATAACCAGCTAATCAAGACGATACATGCAAACTAATTCATTAGCCTATATAAATTTAGTCAGGACAGGCTATATAGACCGGATATATGTTTACTTACATATATAGAACCGGTACTGAATCAGATAAGTCTCTTATATCTCATATATTCTGTGCTTTTTGTATATATATATATATATATATATATATATATATATATATATATATATATATATATATATACATATACATATATATAGACCGGTCATATATATATATATATATATATATTGACCTACATCCTGAAGGCACATCCTGGAAATTAATCAGTCTTACACAATACACAGCTAGGTCTCTGACTCTGTCCGATATCATCAGTCGTTCAGACGTGCAGACACGTAGCCAATTGGTCGACGCTGCAGCGTGCATTTAATACATGCGCTATAGAAAAGAACAAGGGATGGAGAAAGGAATTTAAATGTGAGCTAATTATTACCTCTGCCTTCTTCTTCCTCTTCTTCCTTGAACTGCGCTGGATTCGCAGCTGCGCTCGTTTTATTTAGGCTGCAGCGACTGGAAGCAGCATCTCCGGTTTCTGGATGAGACAGCATGGATGGCATGTGTTTCGCATCTACCTTTCCACATTCCCGACGCTCACATCAGCAACCAGGGAAGAAGGGAGATAAAGGACAAAGAATAGGCTGCTACGGTGGCCCTCTCAAGGCCTCGAGTGCCCAAGGTAATAATTATAGAAGGTGGTGAGGACGAAACTCGACGATTTATGTTAATATTTAATTGGATCAGATGCCAGTTCTGCGGCTCTGGAGTCAATTAGCTGATGGATGGCTGGGCCTTGGCTGCACGATGAGACCAGCTGATGCAATTCGCCACATATGTCAGGTTTCATGGCGACTATATATAGGCGCAATATAAATGCCTGGATGCGAAGTCGGAAAAGGTGAAAATCGTTGCACCGGGCTGTCACGTAGTTCCTTGGGGTTCTTAAACAAACCGTTTCTCGTGTGGGTGTGGCCGATTGGCATTTTATGCCGATTTCCGAATCTGGATATTACCCGGATAGTTGTCCTGCTTTTTTGCTGAATCCTGATTCGATCCGATTAATCGGCAATATTTATTTTTATCTGGTTATAGGCGCTGTTTGTTACCCCGCGTCCGCAGAAATTGAAAAACAAAATCTTGTATTCTCACGAGATGTAATTCAAACGAATTTGATTATTTTACACGAACTTTCCTTTCAATGATAAAGATTAAAGATTACCGCAGGAGGTCGCCGTAACAGGTTACTATTTTTGTATTAATGAAAAAGGAAATTATTTTTGATCAAATATATAACTTCTGTTGGTATATATTTGAATCGGTAGTCCTGGGATGCGCCGAATCCGATTAATCGGTCTAGGGCAAAAATCCGGCGCAAACCGATTTCCGGATCGAGATTCGGTCACAACCTAGTTTCTGGGTTCGCATAGAGTACAGGTCTTTTTGTTTAACACTGTAGTTGCTGTTCTGTATATATATGCGAGAAAAACGCTCATGGGCTGCCGCAGTACTAGTGTTAATGTGTGAGCGCACTATGGATGATCTGAAGTTCTAAATTATACAAATAACACAGTGTATACTAGACCACTTTTCCCTAAAAGAATCACAACATTGACGAATTTCCGAGAAATTAACTCGTATATTTACACAGGCATTCATAATAGCCTGTTATAAATTTATCCTGTCATACGCGAATTAGACCCAAGCGAGTGATAATAGGAGAAAGCGGTACACGTGCGTGAGCGTAATCGAGTAAGCAAGTAAGGCGATCACATTTCCGAGGTCAGTCAACAGTTGAGCAAGAATAATAATGTCTGTGAAGAAGAGCGATCTGTTTGCGTGTTCTGGTTGCGGCATGTACGGCACGAAAGACGGGTTCAAGGACGAGTCAGCCGGCGAGTGCAAGAAGTGTGAACGAGTAAGCTGCTTGGAAGTACGACTGTGCAGCTTGGAAAAAAGCTTAGAGGAGGAGACACAAAGCTTGGAATCAGTTATGGAACGTCTGAATGCTCTGGAGAAAACCAACAACCAGAAGAAAGAAGGAGCTCTAACAGAAGAAAAGAACTGCAAGGACTCGGAGGACGTGGTGCAAGGAAAGATGGAAAGGACATCAGGACAGCCAAAGATGCAGAAACCCGAAAAGGCAGTCTCCGATCAAAGAAAGAACAGAGTGGTTTTGGTAGGAGATTCCCTAGTAAGACACGTTGGGAGGAATCTGCAGAAGCAATGTGCTGGATTCGACACGGTTTGTAAACCAGGAGCGAGAATTGAACAGATGTTTTTGGAAATCGAGAAGAAAGAAGAGAAGGAGGACACGGTGATCGTGCAAGTCGGCACTAACAATCTTCGCATGGATGAGACGGAAGAAATGATGTCCAAATACAAAGACATGATGCAGAGGCTGAACGAGGACAGAAAGGGGCAAGTTGTGGTAATGGGTATTTTGCCAAGGCAGGACCTGAGCGAGGCGTTAGACAGCAAGAGAGTTGAGGTAAACAGGAGGCTGAAGAAACTGTGCGAGGAAGAAATGGTTCAATACTGCGAGGTGGAATTCAATCCTTGGAAAGGCGGCTACTTGGGGAGAGATGGACTGCATCTGAATGCTCGAGGTGCGGACATGGTTGCAAGACAACTATACATCATGATGAAGACTTTAAACTTGGTGGGAAGACGGCTAGTGCAGTAAAAAGACTCACTAACTGTCACACAAATAAAGACAAAAAGCCAGGAAAAAAGAAAACGTGCAGTAGTGAAGACAGGAAATATAAGGAAACTGAAGGTAGGAAAATGCTAAAGTGTATGTTTGCAAATGTGAGGAGTATTGTAAGTATCACAAAACGAGCAGAACTGGAATTGTATGCAGATAACGAGTCACCCGACATAATTGGAATAGCAGAGTCATGGACAAAACCGGAAATCACAGATAGCGAACTAGCTCTAGATGGATACAGATTATTTAGAAAGGACAGAGCTAACCAGAAATCAGTGGGACATGGGGCTGGAGGGGTTTTGCTATATGTTAAGAGCAATATTAATGCAGTGGAGAGATGGGATATGAGCAATGAGACCTTCAAGGAGAGCATCTGGTGTGAAATTCAAATAAACAGGTCTAAGATACTGGTGGGAGTTTGCTACAGGGTACCAGATGCGACCGAAGAAGCTGATCAAGGGATGTGCAAACTCCTGGAATTGGCTAATAAGGAAACATCCGTGATCATGGGAGACTTCAACTACCATATTGATTGGGAAAAACTGGAAGGAGAGAGAGAAAAAGATAGGATATTCTTGGATTTTATTGATGCCAGCTTTATGCAACAGCATGTTATGGAGCCAACCAGAGGAGACAACATTTTGGACCTAGTCATAACAACTGAGGAAAATATGGTAGAAAATATGAGCGTGGGGGAGCATTTTAGCACTAGTGATCATCAGGTTGTCAGATGGGAATTAGTCATGGAGCAAACCCAGGAAGTCAAAGCGTATGTGAAAAGACCCAACTTCTTTAAGGCGGACTATGAATTAGTGAGGGAAAGACTGAAGGAAAAGGACTTGGAATCTGCAGTAAGGGGTTTGGGAGTGAACGATGCTTGGAAGAAGTTTAATGAAGTTATGAAAGAGATTATTGAGGAGAACATACCCAAGCACAAAAGGACCAACAAGAAGAGGCCATGGGTAACACGCGAGGTTCAAAGAAAGAGAAGGGCAAAGAACAAAGCTTGGAAGAATTTTCAGCAGTTGAAGAAGGAAAGAAAGAATGGACTGGACTGTGACTATGTTGTAAGACTTGAGAAATCAAAAGCAAAGTATGTGAATAAAAGAAACATATGCAATAATGCAAACAGGAAAGCAATAAAAAGCTTTGAGGAGAAGTTATCAAGAAATGTAAAAGAAGACAGCAAGAGTTTCTACAACTACGTGAGAAGCAAGCAGAAAAGGAAAGAAAGGGTAGGGCCATTGAAAAAGGAAGAGGAGAATGGAGAAGTTATTGTGGATGATGTGGAAGCTGCTGAAACGCTTAATAAATATTTCAGCTCAGTGTTTACATTGGAGGAATTAGGAAACATCCCTGAACCCAACCAAGCATTTTTAGAGAGTGGTGGTCAAGGACTAACACAGATAGTGTTCACTAAGGAAAATGTGGTGGAACAGCTGAAAAGGTTAAAAACTGACAAGAGTCCAGGAATAGATGAACTACATCCTAAATTCTTACATGAAGTGAGGGAAGAAATTGGAGAGGCATTAGCACAGATCTTTAATAAAGCGATACAGACTGGAGTTGTACCACAGGAATGGAGAGATGCTCTTGTAGTGCCATTGTTTAAAAAAGGAAACAGAAGTGAACCATGTAACTACAGACCAGTAAGTTTAACCAGTGTTGTGTGTAAGGTCATGGAGAGAATTGTTAAGGATAATATAGTGGGACACTTGAATGAGCATAACATTATTAAGGGCAGTCAACACGGATTTACTAGAGGTCGCTCGTGTTTGACAAATCTTTTGGAATTCTTTGAGGAAGTCTATGAGAGGATAGATGAGGGAAAGCCTGTAGATGTAATTTACTTAGATTTTGCCAAGGCATTTGACAAAGTACCTCATAAAAGACTGGCCAAGAAGTTGCAAGCATGCGGGATTAGAGGGCAGGTATTAGCATGGATTCAAAGCTGGCTATCAGGAAGAAGACAAAAGGTGGGCATAGGTGACAAACATTCTAGCTGGACGACAGTGCTAAGTGGAGTGCCACAAGGATCAGTGCTTGGGCCATTGCTGTTCGTACTTTTTATTAATGACATCGATGATGGGATTTTATCTAAAATTTCTAAATTTGCAGATGATACCAAACTATGTAGAGCAGTGGGAAATGAAAAAGAAGCGGAGATACTACGGGAAGATCTAAGAAGAATGTTCAGATGGTCACAGGACTGGCAGATGCTCTTTAATGTGGAAAAGTGCTCAGTGATGCATATGGGGAAGAGAAACAGCGAGTTTTCATATGAAATGGGGGGCATGGTGTTGAAAGTGAGTGAGGAAGAAAGGGACTTGGGAGTGATTATGCACAAGAGTGCAAAACCCTCTAGGCAATGTGCTGAAGCATCAAAAAAGGCTAACTCGACTTTAGGCATGATAAGAAGGACAATAGTCACCAGAGACAAGGATACAATATTGAGGTTATACAAATCACTGGTTAGGCCACAGTTGGAATACTGCATCCAGGTATGGAGTCCCTACCTGAAACAGGACATGGAAAAGCTGGAGAAGGTGCAAAGAAGAGCTACAAAAATGATTTGGGGCTACAAGGATTTGGGATATGAAGAAAGGTTGAAAAGGTGTGGACTAACAACATTGGAGAGAAGGAGGAGCAGAGGAGACCTAATTGAAGCCTACAAGATTATTACTGGAAAGGAGGCAGTGCAGAAGGAGAAGTTTTTTGAATTAGCACCAAACAAGGCAACTCGGGGACATAGGTATAAATTATTTAAGAAACCGAAAGGGACATTAGGACAGAAATGCTTCAGTGCAAGAGTTGTAGATTTGTGGAATAGTTTGGATGATAGTACTGTCTCAGTGGACACTATCACAGCTTTTAAGAAGAAGCTAGGAAAATTGGGCTATTAATCATGTTCCAGGTTAATTGCAGTGGTTCTAACACAGACTAAACGTCTTCTGAACCACTTAAAACCCTTGTTATGTTATGTTATGTTTACGCGTCCGATTGAAGGTAGCATAGGCTATAAACACGTAGACTTAATAAAGGAGCACATGATTGGCAAATGAAGGGGCAATATGTCTTCCAAATATGTACTCCATACATATTAATATGCCCCATGAACGCAGAAATTAATGGGATATGTCCCTTGGGTGTGTCCCAAAAACGGGCCATATGGAACCTATTTGCGGCGTTCAATTACACGTACTTGACTCATTTGGCAGCGATGCATGCTGTGGCGGCGGCGGCGGCGCCTGGAACAGTTGCACATAGAGAGACAGCCGAGCCAAGGAATCCCGTAGAGACATTAACAGCTCTACACATCTCTCCGTCCATAGTCATCATTCGCCCGTCCGCCCGTCCGTCCGTCCGTCTGCCCTCCCTCTCGCCCGCCTGCTGGCCAGACCGACCGACCGACGGACCGACGATGTGTAGGGAAGGAAGGATCCGTGGCATGGCATGCGTCCAAGCGAGACCGAAATGAGACGAACTTCGTCTGCCAAGTAGGAAACACACCGCCGCCTCCTAGCGTCGTATCTTGACGAGCGTGGTTCGTTGCGGTGGCAAATGGCGAAGGACAGGCGACAGCTGCTACTTCAGGCAGCGACCGCCGGATTCAGGACGTCGTCCTCTTACGACCGCGTTCGAATCAACGTCAGCGGACAGACCTACGAGATCTGCCTGGCGATGCTCACCCGACATCCGCGGACTCTCCTCGGAGATGGACTGAAGCGAGACCAGTTCTACGACCGGCACCGAAGGGAGCTCTTCTTCGACCGTCACCGACCGAGCTTTGAGGCCATCTTCGCCTACTACCTGCACGGCGGACGAATACGCCGGCCCTACCACGTCCCGAGCGAGATCTTCCTCCAGGAACTGCTCTTCTACCAGCTTGAGGACGAGGCCGTCGACGAATACCGTCGGTCGGAGGGCTACACGGCCGAGGAGTGTCCGATGCCGACGAGGCCGTGCATGAGGGCCGTCTGGAAACTGTTCGAGTACCCGGAAACGTCGCGTGCGGCGTTCTGCGTGGCCGTCCTGTCGGTCGTCATGACCCTCGTGTCGATCGTCCTGTTCTGTGTTGAGACCCTCCCTACCTACTCGAAGACTCACTGCGTTGAGGACGAGGCACCCAACTTCCTCGATTCGTTCTTCGTCATTGAGTCGACCTGCACGGCCTGGTTCACCATCGAAGCGATCGCCCGCTTCGCGTCCTGCCCCAGCAAACTGGACTTCTGGAAGGACTTCAAGAACATCGTCGACGTCACTGCCATCGTTCCGTACTACGTGACCTTCTTCAACGTCCTTTCGACGATGAGCTGTTCGAGCGCCAAGTCCAGCGCCTCGTTGTCCTTCCTCCGCGTCATCCGACTGATCCGCGTCTTCAAGCTGACGAAGCATTCCGTGGGACTGCAGGTCCTGCTGCTGACCTTCAAGGCCAGCCTCGAGGGTCTCGGTCTGTTCCTCGTCGCTCTCATGGTCTCACTGCTCGTCTTCTCCAGCGCCATCTATTACGCTGAGCTGGGAAACGACGAATCGCAGATGAAGAGCATCCCCGACGCCTTCTGGTGGGCCATCATCACCATGACAACGGTCGGGTACGGAGACAAGGTGCCCGTCGGTGCGGCCGGGAGGCTGATCGGGGCGGCGTGCGCCATAACGGGCGTTCTGACCCTCGCCATCCCTGTCCCTATCATCACCGGACACTTCAACCGATTCTACTCGTACAAGACGGGAAGGGGACGTCACGTATGATG
>JACEVL010001469.1:30000-34061 GCA_020284085.1 Aporrectodea caliginosa
AAGACAATCGTCTTCCAATTATGTGCACTGGATTCAGTCCTATCTAGATCAGCCACAGAGCTCCATATAGCTCTGTAGGCATCAGTGCCGTAACGAAAGGTTTCAGCGCCCAGAGGGAAAAGTTGATGACTGCGCCCTTTTTAATTTTCTTGTTGACTTTCAATCGTTCTTGTCATAGTACTATGTACCACTGAAAGCTAATTTTACGCCCCCTTTGTGCTGCGCCCGGGGATGGTTGCCCACCCTCTGCCCGCTTCGTTACGCCACTGGTAGGCATATGATATGCACATTGACTGAGTTGGGTTTAAAGCCCTGTCTAGGTCTACTCCTCCTAAACTCAGAAGGTAAATGTCTCAGAGGTAACAAGCAAGGACGCAGGCAGTCGGGCCATGGCCCCAATTTTATTTATGGCTATACGCAGGGTGAGAATTGCCGGAGGTTGGGGATTCAGCCATAGAACGAGTAAGCGCATATTACGAATATTAAGATTTTTTTAAATTTACGTATGTTGACGAATATTAAACTGGTCAACGAGTATTAATTTTTTTTGTTTTTTTTTAACTCTTCAAAATCCGGAAATAGTAGTAAAAAATTCAGTGCCATAAACTAGGTATTAGAGCTAGAACAAGAACAGTTACATGTTACAGTTACTCATCTTATATCAGTAACTTCACTTAGTTTATTGTTTGAAGTCTCAATAGGCTACATGCGGGCCGTTCATGCAGTATTCAAATTTTTGGCGCCCAAACGAACGACACCAGTATGAAACAAACACCGATTGTATGACCCAGTTATCTCTATAATTCCCTATCCCTCAGCCCAAGATTCCTCCACTGAGTGGGAGGATTTTGGCCTCAGCCGAACCTGGCGTATAATTAATCAAAGTTGCCCGCATCATTGGAACTTCGGTACCGGAACATCAGTCATCCAAACATAGCTTAAAATTATATAGAATTACCGAGCGGGTGAGTTTCACCGCAGAGAGAAACAGAGACAGACGGACAGAGAGGGAGAGAGATCGTACGATTTCTTTCCCTCTCTGTCCGAGACGGAGATATCGAAGAGAGACAGACAGAGACAGACAGACAGACAGACAGACAGACAGACAGGCAGACAGAGAGAAAGAGAGAGTCATGGTCGGCTTTTTACAGAGTTCCTAAGCGTACCAGCTTACGGACCACGGCTCTAATTACAGCGCCGCAAAACCAATGCACATATTCTTAAATTAGTTCGTAAAAAATCGGAAACAGTAACATCATCAACGAATATTTACGAATATTTACGAATATTAAAAATGTCCTAATATTCCCGAATAATTACGAATATTAAAGCCTGAAGTTACGAATTCTCGTTCTATGGATTCAACCCCCAGTCTTTCTTGGGACCCCATAGTAAAGTCTTTATTGCACACCAAAACTCCACCACTCAGCTTGAAAAATACTGCACATCGTCCATTAGGCCTAGATGCTTTTAGTTTTGCTTCACCCCAGGCCAAAACGAGACTGCAGGGCCCTATAGGTTATTGGCCGGAGACCTGGCATTCGCTATCTGTTTCTGCGCACGCTACTAGAATCTATGATTTTGTTTAGATCTGGTCTGAAGCTTCATCTTTCTCGAATTGCTTATTCTGTGTAGCCTGTGTTATGGTCTTTGGAGTCCGTAGATCTAGACTGGTTCTGTCCGATGAATTGCGACCTTGCGACGCGGTTTGGCTTATAGTCGACCAACTATCTATGCTTTGTTTAATGCGATAACGACGCTAGAAAAAGTTTTCGAATTAGATTAATAATAGGAACAACTTACGCTGCCCTGGCAAAAGAATTTAAGAATGGCCTTGGCCCCATTGTCAAATAAGTTACTTATGTATTTGGCTCGTCTTGGTGATTAACTACGTCATTTTGAGATTATTGTTTCCATGACGTCATCTTTAATTGCGATGACATCATCTTTTCACCGATTGTTTTATATCTTGGAAACAATCCGAACTTCATTTTGAAGATCGACTTGGAAAGATAGTCTTTTCGAACAGACAACCTTCGATCACAAAGCAGTAAAAATTGGGAAGCTGTTGCACGTGAAGACAGAAATCAACAAACAAATTTGACGGAGACGCACCGAAATGTCTTCTCGAAAGAAAAGCAACCGGCGGTTCGAAGTTAGACGTAAGAAATTTCTGACTTAGGCCTAATTATTCCACTATTAACTACTGTCTACTGTAACAGGCCTGCTTGAACCATTATTCCATTAATTTTAAAGGTCTTTCTGATTCTTAATTTAGGAAAGTTTCAAATTATTAATAAAGTGACAATTTTATTTGAAGACTGTGATCTGTAGGCTAACCATCGTTAATAGAAGACATACAAATAGTAAGTCTTATGTTAATCGTAAATTCGAAATCGTATTGATGAACTGGACAATAAATATTATGTACTGTACAGTGCTACTTTAAAGCTAAGCATAGCTGCTGTTCGTCAGCTTATTCGCGAGTGCTACATCAAGTCAGAGCGGTTGTCCAAAGCCACGTACAATGTAAGGAAAAATTCGGTTTCCAGTTCCCAGAAAGCCAGACCTCGAGAGAGCAGCAGTCAGAATCTCAGAGAAGCTGTTGCCTACGGTGGGTTGCGTTTATGTTGACAGAAATGGGAAGGCAGATTAGATGGATCAGTGATAAGACGTACGGGACTTCAATTTTTAATGGAAAACCTGAAGAGTAATAGACAGAGGGGTTTGAGACAGGTGAAATGTGGTGAGTGAGCGACCAGAGGGGTGGAGGAAAAGAGAATTTACGGAACTCAGAAAGGAGATCGTCCCAACACAATTAAGCATTTTATAATAATTAATAATTACTGCGGAAGGTAACGATTAATTAATCGATTAATCGTTAATTAATTTTAACGATTAAATTTATTTTTAACGATTAATCGAAGACCGCTTGACCGCTTGTTATATTGTCAACAAACACATTGCTCACTAGAGCCTAGCAGTTTTAACATGCTGGTTTGTTTATTTAATTGGGTGAATGAAGACATTTGAACTGAAAAACGCAAACAAGACTACTAATATGAATAACTAGGTTACCAAGTAAGTAGTAACTACTAACTGGCAATAAATATTAATAATACTATTAAAAGATAAACAATGAATAATATTAATTTTGTATTTATCATTACTTATTGGGAATATATAATTACTAATTATAATTATGGATTTGCTTCGAATGTATGACTGCAATCTTGATAGTGACAATTCTACTGGTAAACGCAATAAAAGTCTCCCGAGAGAGCTCTGTTTCTGTATACTTCTCTCTCTCTCTCTCTCTCTCTCTCTCTCTCTCTCTCTCTCTCTCTCTCTCTCTCTCTCTCTCTCTCTCTCTCTTGTCTATGATTCTTTGCTAGTTGTAGGATTTCGGGGACCCTTATAGTCCCTGGCGTCTATTGGGTCACTGGCGCGGCGTAAAACCCCGTAAGCCAAACAGTAGGCCTAGATTCTCTGTTTTTATTAGTCGTACGAATAATCCCTTGGCAAGCCGAGCGGAACCTAAGTTGGGAAGCAACGGTTACAGAAACCTTGTCCGCTTCATATCTACCGAGGACATCCCTGAGTAGAAATCTTGAAGGGGCGCTATAACAAGTGCTGCAGCCGAGATATCTCGGCGGCTCGTAAAAACGCTCAATACAACCAACTTGCCGCCGGTCACCACTTTGTCCTCTGGCTTACAAGACCTTGTACCAGATGAACGCTAGCTGACGCGGCGGCAGTGACACCTTGTACTTGGGACAGCGTCTCAGCACCGCATCGTGGGGCGGTGGTGTAGGCCTGTAGGGTTATGTTCGGTGCCTTGCAGCCGGAGGGTTGCAGGTTCGAATCCACCTCAAGCCGCCGCGTAAAGACCCTGGGCAAGTCCTTCACTCGCAATTGCTCATGCGCTTCAGCCTGAAACACCGATTCAGTGATCGCACTGTAGCCGGGAGCGCCTCTGAGTAGAAATCTTTAAGGGGCGATATAACAAGTGCTCATACATGTCATACATACATACATACATACCGCAGCAGGAGACGTAC
>JACEVL010001470.1:0-30228 GCA_020284085.1 Aporrectodea caliginosa
ATGAATGAACATACATACATACATACATACATACATACATACATACATACATACATACATACATATGCATACATACATACATACATACATACATACAAATGCATACATACATACATACATACATGCATACATACAAAGTCATACATACATACATACATACACGCATATATACATACATACATAGATACATACATACATGCATGCATGCATGCTGCATGCATATATAAAGAGAGCACGGGTGTACCAGGAAAAACAGTCTTTCCAGCAAAAGCTGATAGAAGTCAGGGTCTGACCTTAACAGATTGTGTTTGTCAAAATTGTCATGATCATCGGGATTCTCATGATGATGATGACGACGTATCAATGATGATCATAGGTATTGATGATTAATTATTTATTTTCTGTAGACACTGATTCTATAAAATAAACTCCTCGATCAGGTTTGCCTTAGTGCACTAAGTTGGTTTGTCCTGCCTCGAGCTCAAAAGTACACAACATATTTAATGGCCTCCAGAATAGAGAAAGTTGTAGGTCATGTGCGCGAAGGTTCAGGGTCACGCAGTCGTTACAGTAAAATACAATGTTAACAATTTAAATTTTGCATTTGCAGTTACAGTGTGTACTTCCTATCGGACTTCCCTTTTATGCCTAGACCTAATTTGCGATAGGCAGAGTAATAAATTATCTGACGCTGGGGAAAACGGGAATTTGGCCTAGCAGGGGATGTTGGCTTAGGGATATAGTCTACGAAGCTGGCCTAATGCACCATCCGGGTTTATTCTATGATAATAGCAAACCCAGTGATGGATTTAGATGGTGAACTTTGTAACATAAACGAATCGCTTTGAAAGGGTGAGTCTAAGTTTTTACAAAACTGATTTCATCAACTCTCAGAATACTGAATCTTTCAACCTATGAATATCATGACCCAATGCCTGTAACACTGCTTACTTCCTGCTTCAATTAATTTGTTTCTGTTGTTTCTCTCTCTAGCGGTAATCCGGTATTTTGCCTCTGCCTTCTTGATATTGCTTCAGCCGTACTCCCGAAACTTTTAACATCACTCAGTTTACTGACACTGCTCTCCTCTGTCTCTACTATCTGTCTTCCCTCTTTTTCTCCGTTAAAACACCGGAAGCCTCATCCCATGCCTGCCCTTTCACTTGTGGTATTCCTCAAGGCTCTCATCTTGGACCACTTTAATTTGTTCATCCTTTGCACTACTTCATTCAGCTCACTCATTCAGGCATACTCAGTTGACAATTCTGGATAGCCTGGAGACGCTATACGCTGACGACACCCATCTATTCATCTCTATCTCTTCAAACTGTTTCAGCTACTCAATAGACCTTTTTAATGTGGCTACTAAATTTTCTCCTCGATGAGATCTAATCTGCTGTGCTTGATGAAAGTATCTAAAACTGAATTCATGCTGATTGGCCTGCACGATCAATTCAAGAAAATTTCAAATCCATTTATGTCATTCAACCTGGGCTCTGGACCCATCCACACATTCGTTGCCGATTCTTCTGTATGCAACCCAGACGCATTTTGACCTAAAACGAAGCTCTTCCGATCATATCAATTATCTTCCCGCTCTTGCTACACGATTATATCCGTGACCTTCGCAGAATCCGATCTATGCCTGTTTTCAAAACCGAAGAGATAACTGCAACACTTATAGTCCGTGCTAAATTAGACTACTGCAATTCACTCTTCCTGAATGTTGACATCACACAAACAAACCTCTATCCTAAGAACCTTCCAATATTCGCCTGTTGTTCACAATTCAATCACTCCGGTCAACCTGCTATTCTTACGCCTAAATTCTAGATTACTCCGTAGGTAGTCGTGGATTGGAACAGTCCCAAAACTGCTGGAAACCACATGCAACTGACGAGTTAACTGAACGAACTTGTTCTTAGTGGAAAAAAGCATGGAGTGAAATTAGAGACACTTACACCGCGGTAGCACAGGAGGCACGGGGTCTTAAGAAAGACAAAGAAGGGAACCACGGATAATTGATATCACAGGAGGTTATAGAGCTGAGTGGTCAGAGAAAGACAAAAGAGCACAATAAAAAAAATAGGAAAAGGTACAACAAGACAACAAGAGAAATCAAAACGAAAGACGAGCAATGTAAGGAGCAATGGCTGGAGGAAATAGCCTATGCCTTCAGGTGGAGATTGGTTAAAGGAACCACAATCCTCAGAAACTTGTCCCTACAGCAAATTAAATTTGTGGATCCTTCAGCCCAAGACTACCAAAAGTAAAAGACAAAAATTGGAAACTATTGGACAAAAAGGCCGATAGCAAAACAGGTGGAAGCATTATTGTGAAAGTAATCCTGTGGAAAAAAACACTGTTGGATGAATTACCGGCACGCAATGGCCATGAACATAATTATGAAGGACATCCTGAAGAGGAGGTGGAAACAGCTATAGAAAACTTGGAGAGCAATATTGAGTGGTACCTGGTTCCCGGTTTTCGCAGTGGCTGGCCAAAGGTTATGAAATTCGCCCTCTGTTTCTGCCTGCTCTGTAAGATCTAGGATGAAGAGAAAATCTATTTCTCGGTTGACTTTTTCTGAGGCCGTGTGGATCTCGCTCGACTGGATCCGTCCCAAGCAATATAAGTCTATGATTAATGTTTACTTCTTAAATGACCAAAGTGCCAATTTGATCGAGGCAGATGCATTCCTAATCCGTGAACCTGCTACTGTCCTTGCATCGCCAACGCATCGGGTAGAGACAGTTTCAATATTTATAGGTGATTTCCCGCCAAATGATATTTTATATTTTCTCTCAGAAGTGCAAACATTTTGGGCCAAACGTTCTGAAATTTTAACCCTGATTTACTGATGGTATAAGCTTATGGAAACTGTTAATAAATTCATTCTCGACCGGTGTTCCCTTCTCTCGGCCGCGACGTCACATATTTGTAACTAACGCTAAATCTGCAATGGCGACATTTAAACACAAAATATTACTCGCATGGTCCCACATCGTGACTCGTGAGGTGTTTTACGAAAAACTTGCCTCCCGACTTCTTAGTTCAGAAAGGTGGCAGCCCTAGTCAGATTTTATCGTTGGATGTTTTGCTACGAATTCGTCTGCCAACAATTTACGCGGCGACTTGGACATTGACACCATACTGTTATTCAAGTTAAAAAGATGCACTTATTCACCGAGTTCTATTAGCTACTTGACTGTTCATTTGTCCAGCTAACTAATAATGTTTTCATACTTCGCCTTCCAGTAAAACTTTAAACTTACATCTGTAGGCTACACCAAAGTCAATAATTATACCTTATACTGGTTCAACTTTGATCCTAACATCATCTCAACTGGTTCTCCAGCAATTACCTCTAACAAGTGTGAATTTGAAAATAAACAGAATGCTATATCTTAAACCAAGAACACTGCAGACTTCCATAATATATTCATCCATTGTATATTCAAACACTGAAAACCACATAATTTTATCTATTATATTGTAGCGTTGCTCTGAGACTGGTGTCAAGAACTTTGGTTCATTTGAATTGTAAGTTCGCGTGCTTTGAGGTTCTGGACGTCCTTTAAATACGAAATCAACTGCAACGCAACGAGGAGAGGATATCTGACTGCCAACTCGATGTAGACATTTGCAAACTCAACAATTTTAATCTGGCCTATTATATAGCATTCATCATAGTTTGTGTCAGTATTGCTTGGTTTAGCCCATATAATTGGTGTATGGACTAGGTTTATCCTTATGGACTTTGACTCTCCTTATGCAACTGATGACAAGTTTCAAGTACGGTCTCGCTGGAAGGGAACATTAATTGAAGTTTTTACCTAACAAGAAGGGCGTTTGCTTATATTCATAATACTCTGAGCAACAATATATATCTTCCTGTGGAATCCAATATCGCCGTGAAACCATACTGCTACGTTGCTGCTGCTGTCAGTCTTGACAGCAATTAATGTTCCCTTCCAGCAAGACCGTACTTGAAACTCGTCATCAGTTGCATAAGGAGAGTCAAAGTCCATAAGGATAAACCTAGTCTCCCGAAACCTCAACAGACGAAGAGGTCTGAGAGAAATGGAGGAGAGATTTGAGAAACACAAAGAGTTTCTGGTAGATCGGATCGATCCGGATTTTGGACTGTTAGAGAAACTACTGGCTAGTGAGTCTCTGACGAGAGAGGTCGTCCACAAGATCAAGCTGAAAGACAACACAGCCGAAGATAAAAACAGAATACTTCTTGACTTCATACTGAGGAACAAGAAGACGAATGATTTGGTCTCATCTCTCAGGGACAGTGGACAAATTCATTTGGTCAACTATTTAAACGCCGATGGAGGTAAGAAGCTAACACCTCGTTCACTGAACGTATCACTTATGAAATTGTTTACATGCATGTAGAGTTTTGTAGACAAGAGTGAATGTTTAGATTATAATTATATGGATATTTTTATCTTAATGTAATGTGAAAGTCTGCAATAATGTCAAATCCAGAAGAAGGCAATTGCCTTGCAGTAACTGCGCAGAACTTGGCATGCAGAATTATAGCTTTCACACAGTTGTCAATTAGCGTAAGATGCATTGAGAATGGTTTTGTGCTTCCTATAAATATAATTCCTTCATGGATGTGTCCTGTAATTAATGATAAAGAGTCTAACGAGTGTCAGACGCAAATCCTTTAAGATGATGTTTTAAGTTTCAAGTGCTGTTGAAAATCATATTAAGAACTTTGCAGAAATAGTTGCGTCATATCGGCTCAAAAAATCAAAGACGTCACGTATCGAATGTAGACTATTTGCTTGATTTGAGCAGTCATCCTCTTCTATGATGTACAACAATAAAAATTAGAATGAAATGTACAAAAATGCTAGCTAGCGAAAAATATTGCATCAGAGATTGAAATGCGTCGAATGATCATAGCGCCAACTGTTGACAGAGACACAAGTTTTAAATAACGAAGAGTAGGCCTAACTGCATGTCCATTAAAACCGTCTTATAAATGCAATCCACCAGGCCACTGTCACAGATGCTGCATATGTTTAAGAAAATAAAGACTATAAGCAATTAATAAAAAAGCTGTAGTACTAGGTACAGTCGTATCTGTAAAAAGTAGTTAGGGTTATTTAGGATAAGGTGTTGACAGTAACGCGGCAATAACAACTCTGTGTATATTTGTAACCATTCAATTTATAGTTTATCTCATTTGTCGTGTGTTGTAATATTGAGACAAGTTCTGCAACTCTCCTTATAATGTTAGAATTATAGAAGGTGACTCTTTGCCTTGTTCGTACAGGTTATAGGGTTGCATTTGGAGACGATTGGCCACTTAGCGAATCTGACATCAGGCGATTGGAGATAAATCGGGAGAGTTTAATGGATCTCCTCGATACGACCGATTTATGCATCAAATTATATTCTGAGAAAGTCATAAATAATCGACAAAAACAGTTAATCTTTTCGAAGCCAACTGATTCTGATAAAAGCGAGGCACTGCTGGACATCTTGACAAAGTGCAGTCTTCGACAATACAACAAGACAATAGCTTGTTTGAAAGATTCCAATCAAAGTCACATCGCCGACTTATTTTCAGAAGGAGGAGGTGAGATACATTCTTACCATCATAAAGCTGGCGATTCACTCGCTAAACGGCTGATTGACTGGGTAACTGACCTATTGAGTACTGCCAAGGTGTGTGAATGAATGAATGTTTGAATTTGTAGTGGATTAAATGTTAATGGTACGCGTCTCCACCACTTGTAGTGTACATGTGTGTGGCGTGAGGTCTGGGTCGTAGTCGTCGCGGCTTAACAACTAAGGTTGGCGTGATGATCGTTCGTTGCCTCGACCATCCTGACCCGGCCACGGGCCCAGAGGCCGCTGATGACTGACTACTTCCAGAAGAGGTTAATGTAGTTTATTGTAGAATCATAAAACAGTATTCAATGATGGCGAACAACAAACTGTACGCTCGACAGTTCAGTCTGACGGTCTGACTTGTCTGAACTCTCTGCTATGATAGTCTGATCTCTTACTAATAAGACAGCGTTTATATATATACGGAACAAGTCAGCTTAGGCTTAATTGGGCTGGGTGGTCGATGCAGTCAAGAAGGCCGAGTTTGGTAAGGTAATCAGGAATACTGCCTTACTCGTATCCCTGCCTTGTCTAGTCCGTCTCTCTGTTTCTCTCTATCTATCTTTGTCTGTCTGCTTCAATCTGTCTGTTGGCACTTAGTCAGTCGGGCTGTGGTCAGCGGCCTGGAATTCCACACCCTCTACGGCTTGAATGTCCGAGTCTGTGTCTGGGTGCACTAATGATATGGTGCCAGAGAAATCAACCCCTACAAATGTGTATTAATTAAAGAATCGATTCTGAACGAATAACAGAGAATTCGTTATTTAGTAGCCAAACTAACCATGAATAATTAATAATGAACGCAGCTGTAACGCATGTTACACAGTGTTAGTTATCAATAAGTTGTTTATTGACGCAGTAGAAACACTGTCAGGTGTGAAAATGTGGATCGAAAAGAGGAAGTTAATGATTGCGGCAAAGTGTCAACTTCAATTGCCTAAAACTCAGCCACCAATCTACATGTATCTCTTTGCAGATGCTGTCCGAGACCACGAGAACTTAAAATGCACTTGGCTCGCCCCTCAATTTCATGCTTACTGACCCCGCCCGTGTAATAATTGCAACTGCAATAAATAAAGAATGACATATTTCACATTTTATTGCGTTGTTTGGTGTTCATCCTTCGCGGCCTTTGGAATATACCAGCTACATGTAATGTATTTTCAGGTCTACTGCGACAAAACTGTATCGTACATTTTTTCAATCAATAATAAATAAAGATTCAAAAGAGGCTCTGTTCCTTTTGTATACAGTCCTTGTTCGAGTTCACGCTAACTTTGAAGGCGTCGTTGGAAACGCAGACGAATTGGAAGACGAAATCATCGCCCGATTCACGAAGGATCTAGAAAATTACCCGTTAGATGAAGCCACTCGATTGCTGGAACGGACCCAGCTGAGGCTGAGAATCGTTGCCGCCAAGAAAGGACAGAGCATCGTCATCTACATCCACTGCATGACTCACGATGAGCTGCTGCAACTGACCGATCTGCTAAAGACCGACAGACTGAAGGAAATCATCGAGATGGTCTTCACTAAATTGGTTTCGATTGGAGATCCTCTGAGGGTTACGCTTACCTGGTGTATGGAAGAGTTCAGAAGAGCTGCGAATTACTTTGGTTAGTATGATAGATTCACGGTCTAATCAAGATGTCGAGAGCAATTCCGTGATGTTGCTACTTTGGTTAGTATGAGAAATTCACGGTCTAATCAGGACGTCGAGAGCAATTCCGTGAAGCAACATCATGTAATACGTTAGGGTGGTTCACAGGCAATGGTGACACAAATTCTGAAATGTTCTAGCTTTTAACCCCATTCTGTTCAAAATAATTTAAAAAAATATTTTTCATTGGTGTCTCTTTGATCCTCATTAAGCCTATAGTTTAAATCATCACATCTGACTAACATTAACCTCAATCATATCGCATCCAATTCACGAGTCGAGTTCTATTTTGGTCAATTTTTATAAGTTGATTCTTTATTTCTATTTCAAGGTCATAGCTTAAATCTATCTGTTGCTTGTGGATATTTTTGATTCAAGATTCTATTGTATTTTATACAGAATTGTTACAGAAGAGACTTAGCAAACAGAAACGTGTACTAGACGAGACAGAAGTCACGGAAACAAATCCACAAGAAATTGAAGGCGGGCTATAGATTCTCTTTAGTTCACATCATTCATCTGAAACGCTACCTATGCTTATGATATGTATTCCATTGTATCATATTATGCTACAGTATAGTAGAGTACATTACAGTATAGCCATCCACCGTAGTCGCCTGCCTGCCTGACCATTTGGAATTTTACCTAGAACCAACTTTGACCCTATCTGCCGATCGATTTTTGTATGACTGAGCGCCTGTGAATAAGCTAGTTCCGCGACTTCATTTTGTGGGCGCTGTAGAAATTTCGAGTGCGATTACGATTACGACTAGAATAATATAGTTTAGTATAGTAAAGTATGGCATTTTTCTTTCCTGCAAATTAGGCTACCCTGAAGATCCTGGTTGCAGGAAGGAGGCCCACATCAACTGTGGCAGAGGAAAGCCAGATGTCAAAACTTGACACGCTTTTTAACATCCTCGATTGCAGTGCAACATTTTTCTTTCCTGCAAATTAGGCTACCCTAAAGATCCTGGTTGCAGGAAGGAGGCCCACATCAACTGCGCATGCATGCCTTAGGAGATAAAGATCCCTATGACGGAACTTGCTTTCATTAAAGGTCAGAGAGAAAAGATTATAAGAAAAATGTTGCACTGCAATCGAGGATGTTAAAGTTTTGACATCTGGCTTTCCTCTACTAAGAGATATGTCATTGGCCTGCTCCCAGCTCTCTTGGATCTTCCTTAAGATTCTGATTTGTGAACTTGCAATGAGGCGACAAAAGAGCAGTTTGCACAGTTCCCACTTTTCAAGCACTTTAGGGTAGCCTAAATGTCCTTTGCAAGACTGTCTGCTGAGTAGTTTCTGACATCCTCGCCACTTTGTGCTCATAGCAGTATCCCATATCTCATAATGTCTCGCAGAGTTGGCAGTTCAGAGGGCTACAACTCTCTGCCACTTTCAATTAGGTTGCTCATAATGGGTGAATGTCCCCAGTTTTCTTATCTTTTTAGAAGCCATTGTGGGCAATTCCCACTAGTTAGGATGGTAGTAGTAGTAGCAGCACTGACGGACAAATAATTTTTCAGACTCTGATGACGATCTTTCAACCACCGAAAGAAGCAATACAGCTACTGCACACCATTAGTGAATTATATATATAATGTGTGTGTGCATTTGTAATATACAGTTTAATAAATAAATAATATAAATAATATTAGTATATAATATAACTGCAAGTACCTGACAATCATTTCCAATCATTTTTATGCAATTTTACAAAATAGTTTTCCTAAAACAACTTTTAATCAGACAAGTTAAGCATTATTGCAAATTCACAAAAAACGTTAAAAGTTATTTACCAAGCAAAACTAAATAATATTAATTTTACCAAAATATCTTTTGATTTACGAAGTCATGTCACAACCTTTTAGCACTAGTCATTTTTGGAATTTGAGAGTTGACAAAAATCGACACGCCCTAATGGTATAGTATAGCATAGTGTAATCTAGAATAGTACAGTATAGCAGAGTATAGTATACCATCGCATAATTATGATATCATTGTAGGGCAATAGTATAGTGCAAGATAGTATATGGTATAGGGATCTGTTAATCAGTTTAATATACATTGTTTATTCATTGCATTTTGTGTAACAATGTGTCCTAATGCGTGGAAGTATTTTCGATTTAACTATGTGGGCCTATGTCAAATTTTTATCAGATCTCCGATGCTATTCCAGATTCTGATGACGTGTCTTTGAGCGGAGATCTACATTCAAAGTTAACAGTTACCGAGAGACCATCTCTTTCAACTGCATTAGTCGAAGAAAGTCGACATGGAGGTCAGAACTTCGTGGACAATTAATTACTTGTTTTACAAATTACGTATAAGTATATTGTAAATCTACTCTCATGACTTCTATAGAATCGTTATTACAATATAGACTTACAAAGTATCAAACTTGGTAGTCACCTAAAATGAAACAAGCGTTATGATCAGTGGTAGAAGCCTGGTCGAGACCTGACTGGTCAGAGAAACTAGAAGTCAGACAACGGGGAGGGGTAAGCAAGTTTCACAATTTTCTCTGATTCCAAAACGAAACACAATTTTCAGAATAAAATTGAATAAAATTGTACAGAATCAAAATCCGTCTTCAGATCTACTTAACCAATAATATTCACAATAGCTGCTGGTATTCCCTTCTTCATTAAATCTTCCTATTTAGTGCGCAAATAATTATGATCTGCCGGGTGTGAAACAGTCTTGATCTACGCACCACAAAATTAATGTAACAGGCGTCCCTTGACATGCGTTAGGAAGTCACTTGTATTGTCACTCTATGTAGGCCTACCGATGGGATGGTAATGCAGCGGTAGTTCATGACATTCTAGAGAACAAACGGATGATGCGTTTGTCCAATTGGCAGACGCATTTGAGTTAGGAGGTTAAACCATGCGGTGATTTCTGACATTCTCTCTTATTGAGAAACATCCACAATACCATATATTTTAGGTGCTTTACCACTTTTAAGTTTGCGTACTACTACTTCTTGTTCTGTTGTATGGGAGCAGACAATAGAATGATCCGGGAGTGCTCTCGAATGTCATTATAGATCTGCTGCGATCGTTGGTGAAGTAAGATTAACACTTTGAATAGTGGAGACTTCAATAACAGGTTTAGTACAGAAAGTGAGCATTATAATTTACAATATTACACTTATCTGTGCTACCATGAGCACCTGTTATCACGTCGCAGACGAACACCGTTTATTTCAAAATACGTGAAGATAATCATGTCTTTCTCTTTCGAAGACGCTTTCTAGAGCACTTTTAACCAGAATCCATTGCTGTGCTCTGCGGTCTTTCTGTAAAATCGCACTTTCAGAGTAAGTGGTTATGGAGAGTTTGGTATTACGGTTCGTTCATTGTTTGGATGTGTTGATAGGTTGGATGCGACAGAGCTCTAACACATCGAAACCTTTAGGCAAAATATGTGGATGCGATATCAGCACACAAACAGATGAAGAGTCATTCATAAAGAAACAAGCAGGTTTGGTACACAATTAACCATTCTGCACCTGATTTATTATATCGGTTATATTTATTAAATTTCTTATGAACTGTTTGTCAAAACAAATTTGTTTCTAATGACTGAGGTATAACACAACGCTTGAAAGACAATACTATAAAATCAGGCACACATTAGTTTCAAACTGTATCCGGGGCTTTTCACGAACTGCTTACGCTCAGCTAAATATTTGCTCACCTGAGTCATTTCCATCAATTGGGTAGGCAAAAGAAATGAACCTATTATATTAAAAAACAGCCTATCTTTGTGTCGACGACGAATCTTTTCAGCAGAAAATTGATCTTTAAATAAAAAAACGCAATAAAATAATTGACTTTAAATTTGATTTAAAAGACTAGAGATGTGTTTAAAAGATATACACAACACTTCAAAAAAAACAAAATAATTGCAACTGGCATTACGAGAACAAAGAAGAGTCTACTAACGAAATCAATCAATACAAGTCATCACAGGCATGGGACGATACGAACGACGTTACCTTATGCTAAATCACTCTACTCGTCGTCGCCGCAGATTTAAAATCCATCACAAATCTCAAAGACCTTGCAACCTCAGCCGAATTCACTCAAATCATCTCCCCCACAAACCCCAACCTACATTACCTTCTCAGAAAACTCCTCCGACTCTCCTCATCCTCAATGTCAACTCGCTTGCCAAAACAAAAGCCCTTGAACAGCTTGAAATTGAAATGTTCGGATATAATATAGAAATAGCCATCATAATTATCCGAAACACACCTTAAATCTAAACACCTTGACTCTCTCATCAAAATTCCAAGATATACCATCTTCCGCAAAGATAGAAACGACAGAAAGCGAGGCTGCGTTGCCACCATCACCATGAACCACCTTATAGCACTGTCCTATCAACCTAAAGAAAGCACCAAAGACTTTGAACTAGGACTGTGGATAACTGCTGAAAAATCTGGCCAAATCTACCACCCACCAGCTCCGAAATATCAAACGACTTTTCACCTCCTACAGCTCGGCAACAACATTGATGAACTAATGCTCAAAAACAACAATGCTTATATTATAATTCTTGCTGAAGACCACAACACACTGGATAATGGATATTAATAAACTATCTAAATTAACCGGACTAACTTCAATATAGTCAAGCAGCCAACAAGAGGAGAACACTTTCTCGACCGCCTTCTCACCTCCCTGCCTATCTACAGCAACATCAGAGTCGTCAACTCTGAGATTTTTGTCGTCTGAGTCTGAAGTTGCTACTCCGCTCAATGTAAGTATTTTTATTTCTCTGCTCCTAATGTGGTGCAGGCTGAGTGCATCGCCTCTGCCCTGTACTACTGTTCAAACCTGTCTTCTTCTCTGACTGATCTATAATTTTCTCTTCAGCCCTGCTAGTGTCTTGGCCTCTGAAGAGTAACTTCCTTCTTCTCTCATTCGTGACTCACATCTATCCATCATAAGTGCATCCATAGCCTCTCTTGTTGCTCTGGTACCTCGTGCGTATCTGTAAAGCCTTTCCTATGCTGTCGTTGATCCATGAGTGGAGCCGCTCTGTTCTATGCATGGTGTAACAGACGATCCTCAACTAAGAGGAAACCTGCATGACTTTGACAGGCACGGTAAGGATGGTGATACTGATGCATTTCTTACAACCACCAAGGAAGATGCTTTTCATCCAAACAGCAGGCGTCGAAGCTGTATAGCAGGCGCAGTTGAATACCACTATCGAGCCATTATGATGCTTGACTTACCACCTGCCTTTTAAGCAGTTCATTCAGAATGTCAGGTGCATTGCATCAATTTCCAAAGCCTGTGCACTTCAGCTGCTACATGTACAATCTTTTTCCATACAAAGGGATCATTCGTAATCGTAATCCCTATCGTTCAGTGGCGTCACTAGGGCTGTTGTCACCCAGTGCGGTAACTCATGGTGTCACTCCGATGGACATTCTCCCTTACCAGACCATACAGAATCTTTAGAACAGTTTTTGTACTAAATTATGTTAGCCTACTCGTAAATCGTAATTCCTGCATAGAACACAATGCAATGGTAATAATGGTGACATGAACACTTTGCAGAATTAAAATCACAAATGCATATTTTTATTTTATTTTTTAGTTTAATCGTTTGCCATCAGATCAGCAGTTTCATCATTATTAATATAATGTTTGAACTATGGAGGGCAATGAAGGTGCCTGCGGTTTATACAGGGCTCATTAAAAAATAATGGTCAAAGAATACAGATAATTATGTACCTACAGTAGGCCTAATGTCAATTGGCAAATTTTATATGAGGAAAAATAATTGGAAATTTTGCTGATTATTTCTTAAAACATTGTAATATAAGCTTAGTAATAATTTCAATTAAAATCAGGTTTGCAATTAAAAATATTAATGTATGAAATAATACAAAAACAGGAACGAAATACGCAAGCATTTAAGCACTTAGTGAACATCTCGACTAAATCAGAAATTTCCAATCCTGGCGTTCAAGATTGCGAACTTGTGATTCACTTGATCGAAATCAATGTCTTTCGCCAGCTCACTTTCAACTGATAACATCACAAGATCCAACAGCCTTGACTGTCACAGGGTAGATCGCAAATAGTTTTTTATGAGTTTTAACTTTGAAAAGCTGTTCACATGACACAATTTAGACTTTATGAAAGCGTTGGGGAGACTATGAAGTCCCACTCAGCTATGAATGTCAAAACGTCTAATTTTGTCCAATCTTTGACTTCTTCCAGATTAATCTCTGCTGCTTTCAAATGCCTTCTTAGCCTTGGTATTTCTATTAAAAGTGGTCTGCCACTTCATCATAGAAAGTGGTCAATTTTGGAATGGACACCTTTAATTCTTCTTCAATACCAGATATCAGACTATTCACTTCAACAGCCTCAAAGATGGCTGCTACTTCTCTGATGGCTCTTGATCTGATCTGGGTTTCAGAATGAAAGCTATCAATGCACTCAAGCATGGCCCTTTTATTTTGTCCGTATATGCTTTTAGCGCGTGCAGACGAAAGTTACGAATAATGACGGCACTGATCGGCGAACATTAAAATGTTAAAAAAAAGTAAATTAGCTTAGAGTTTCAGCTTGAGGTAAATTGATACAGTATACAATCATGTAAGCTTGGCATACGAAAAATGTTTGTATTATTATATGTTATTGTTAATTTAGAAATAACAAATTTCTCCTTAAACTCTGCACAAAATATTTAGACAGTCATTTGTCATATTGGTGTCATCCCTATGAAGGTGTCACCCCCGGACCCCCGGCCACTGCTATAGTTTACTTTAAACTTCTAAAACATCACTCGAAAGCCAAGAGCAGGGCATCAGCCTATTCACGAGTACTGCGTTGAGTCATGGTAGAATGATCCGCGTCGTTCTCGAATTCGAAGCTAGATTTGCTAGGATTTACGGTGAAGAGTAGGCCTCCTTCAAAAATTTGAATAGAAGAATTTATTAACTAATTGTTTAGGTCAGGAAGTTATTTTTATTCATGTATGACAATATTGCATTTACTTATCTGCGCTGCCGTGACGACCTGTAATTATGTCGTAGTAGAACACTGTTTATTTTAAATCAAGCCACCAAAATCATGTCTTTCTCTTGGGAGACCCTTATGAAAGAAATGTCAACCAGGTTCCAATGCTTTGCTCTCCTCTCTTTCTGCAAAATGGCATTTTAAGATTAGAAGTTCGTGGAGACTTTAGTAATATTGTTTACAAGGCGTTTGTATATATTCATAGGTTGGGTGCGAGAAAGTTCTAATAGACCGAACCCATTAGTTAAACTAAGTGGACGCGATGCCACTACACAAACAGATGAACAGTCAAGCAAAAAGAAATTCACAGGTTTGGTGCAAAGACTTAATCGTTCTACATAGGAATTAGTTTCTTATCACAAAACAGTAAAACAGCATTTTGACACACAATATAAAATCAGGCATGCATTAGTTACAAACTATGATGGAGGTTTTTCTAAAGAACTGCTGATCCTGAGCTTAGTTTCTGTTCATTCGAGTCATTCTCGTGAATAGGGTTACAGCGACCTTGAACTTGCTATATAAATGGACCTATGATTAAACACAGCACATAGGCCTACCTCTTTGTCGAGGACGATTCTTATGAATAGAAATTTCATCCTTAAATCAAAAGCGCCTTGAAATAATTGACTTCATATTTCACGTGAATTAATAGAACTGTTTGTTAGATATTCATTCCGAGAATTCATTCCAAGAATTCATTCATTCCTGATAGGGGTCATTGCATAATTACGTAACGTCGGAAATGACCGTTTTGGACCCACCCACCCTGTAACGCTTCGTAACGTTTCCCTAGACCCACCCACCCACCCTCCCCAGCGTTACGTAATTATTGGTACGAGAAATCATTATAGATTTACTATGTGAAAATGTGAAAGCGAAAATAGTTCATATTTTATAGCGAATTTTAAATGGTATGTGAATTTGACAGTAGGCTAGGCCTAAAATATACAAAATATTTTATTTGTATAAATGACAGTTATGTTTGAAATGCAATTTTGTTTTTTAAGTTTTACGATAAGAGTTAACAGTTTTACACACTGCTGAAAAGTGACATGGACTAAATTGCTTATTAATTAATAATTAATCAAATGTAAGATGAACTAATTATTTGCTTAGTCTTAGCACTTCGATAATCACTAATACAAATATCACCCAGTTTTTGTCGGGCATCAATTTTTAAATGTTTGAAATTCGTGTCCACGAAGTAAAATATGGTCTAAAGTGGTTCGAGGTCAGGAATACAAGGAGAATTAGCATGTTGTTTCGACGGTAACACTGAAAGATCAAAACAATTCTAACAGTATTGGATACTTCGGCGGCAGTTTATTAAACACTAATTTAGTTTTGATTTATACTATTGCGTGTTTTAGTTAAGTTTTAAATCAATGGCACGAAGTTTGAACTTCGATCACATCGTATCTAAGGTGTCATTCGATGTTAATCTAAAATTCATTTATAACTAAACTGTTGGTAAAAGCGTTGCGTAACGTTCAGCTCTACCCACCCACCCACCCACCCTCGTAACGTTTCGTAACGTTTTCAAGGACCCAACCCACTCACCCTGGAGCGTTACGTAATTATACAATGACCCCATATGGACAATGAAGATATGACACATAGTATAAACGCAACGCACATTCTGAAAGCTAACCAAGTGAATTTGTTACTCAGGTCACTATTGTTTCATATCAAAATATCCGCAAAACGATATAATCCATTCCTTTGTTGTTTCAAAATATGCCAGCAAAATCCTGTCTTTCTCTTGGGAGGAAGCTTCTGAAGCAACTTTTAAGCAGGTTCCTTTCTGTACTCTGAAAATTTCATTTTCAACGGCGTTAATAGAGACTGAAGTTATATCGTTCCCTCAATGTCTGTATTTGTTCATAGGTTGGATGAGAAAAAGCTTTTTCAGACCAAAGCCTTTAGACAAGATATGCGGATGCGATGCCACCACACAAACGGATCAAGAACCATTTGTGAAGAAAACTACAAGTTCGTTTCAAAGAGTTACTCAAAGTGCAATTAATAAACTATCTCGTTTTTTAAATTTCTTACTAAATGTTCCTCATTTCGAATTGGTTTCTATCGACTAAGCAGCAAAACAGCATTTGATAGACACTAAAAAATTAGGTATGCATTGCATTAGTTTCAAACCATAACGGAGGATCTCTCACAGTCTGCTTAACCTTGGCCAAAGTTCTGCTCTTATATCATTCACATGAAGAGGTTTACAGTCGCCATGCACTTGCTACACAAATGGACCAATGATTACACTCTGAGCATTCCCTGTTTAGAGAACGAATCTTATCTGTAGAAAATTTATATCAAATAATTGACTTCACATTTTACCTGAGTGAATAGAGCTCTGAGATAGATACAGCATATACTTTTAAAAGGAAACGCAAATTCTCAGTGTCCTAGACGTCAGACGGGGAACAATCCGATGTTGACTATGTGAACTTGTTATGCAGGTCATTCTTCTGTTTCAGATCTTCGGCACAACGATCTAATCCTTCAACGTAGGCTAATGCGCCAGGATAACTGCAACGTTATTCTACTAGGCCTGTGTTATAATATCTGAATTGCAGTCATCTTCAACTGAGCCTCCCTAGGCCTACTAGTGGTTAATCTACTGAAATTGATATTATTTTGTATAGATAAGTAATGTAAATAGGAACAATCCTCCTCTAAATAAAAGTTAATAACATTTACCTATCCTAAATAGAGACTAGGAAGTTAACAAAGAAGACGCAGAACGTTTGACAGACATTCGCTTGTTACCAAAAGGAACTGTTTTTACACGACGCCGTGTTTCGACTATAACCAATGTAATGTATTGTAAATCTTCGAAAATTTCTCAAAGCCCACAAATGCCACGTCAGGAAGACCAGCATTTTCACCGGAGCTATTATAAAATCGAGTCCACAATTGCCAGACTACTCTGTTCGTTCCGGTACCAGATCAGGTCAAACCGAGGAGACAGCGTGATGCTATATGGTGGCAATGTGGTGGTGCTGGAGTAGAATCAGAATAAGATAGATTGAAGAGTTCAGTTTTCAGCCGCGAGTGGAAAGTAGCAGAGATGAGTGCAAGCAAAGGAGAGGTGAAATTAACAGGCGAGATAGGTGGATGAACAAACTAGCGGAGGTCTTTTGGGAGTCCGTTCCAAAGAGCTGGTGCAGCATAATTAAGGAGCGGATGCCGAATTTCAGAGAGGATTAGACTGGAGGCCGAGATGGAGAAAGACATGATGATGAGCGAGTAGAACCGGTCGGTTGGATGGTGAATAGCTGGCGAATGTAAGAGGGTCGAGAGTTTTCAAGGGCGTTGTAGGTCAGAGACATGATTTTGTAATGGATGCTCTGAGGGACTTCTAGCCAATGAAGTGATTTGAGATCAGGGGTTATGTGGTGGCATTTGGTTTTGGTGTGACTGCGCCGGAGACAGCATTCTGGACTGTTTGCAGGCGTTTCATTTGAGAAGAGAAGATGTTGTAGGAAAGGGAATTACAGAAGTCGAGCTTTGAATTAACAATTGAGGTGGCTATTGTGCACGCGGTCTTGAAATAAATTACTGGGCGCGAATGTGCATATATATCAGGTGCGATATGGCTGGGTGTTGTGGTCGGAAAAGGTAAGGTTATTTTTATCGAAGATGATTCCAAGATAGTGGACAGAAGAAGAGTAAGGCACGGGAGAAGTGTGATCTGTTGGAAAAGGTCGGAAGTACTGGCTAGTTTGCTTAATATATACTTTATACTTTATTTCGCACAACGCAGAACAGAGAAACTAAGCAAACTTAGCAAAGACTAGAACAGAAATACTAAAATACTAAAACTCCTTCCCAAACAGACTGGGAGACAACTCAAACTATTGCTCCTCTCGAAGCATAAATGTAGTGGACCCGCGATCTTACATAATACATGTTGTCTTTTACAGACAAACCATAACCAGTAACTAAATTAATATGCTCATGTTCATAACTGAATGTCAATGACAGCATATTTAGTGTACTATAATTATCCACCGTTAGCATGTCTTTAAGAAATTTAAACATAGCAATAACTCTCATAGATTTAATGTCCAAACTGCCTAAACCTGCAATAAATTATCTTACTGATTCCCATTTGTGAAAACCAAATACTTTACGATACACATTATTCCAACAAGCATTTAGTTTACTCAGCTGAGATTGAGAAAATCTCACAGCAACTGAGCTATATCTTAAAACTGATAAGCTATAAGTCTGCTGTAAGTAAAGCTGCATTAACTCCGACACACTTGAAGAGTTATTGAAAATATTATTGGAAGCTGCATAAAAATTGCGCATTATGCAGTCTGCATCACAACTCAGTTTACTACCAGCACAAAAGATGATTCCCAAGTATTTAATCTGCTCAGACCACTCAACTTTTTTGTGACCTAGGAACATATCTGGTAGGTAAGCCTTGAATCGAGGACTGAATGCTAAGCACCAAGATTTAGTACAATTAAACGTCAGGCCTTACTGACTACTAACGACATCACAATTATCTAGTAAGGCCTGAAGCCCTATTACCGAAGCCGAAAACAAAATGATATCACCTGCATAGGCCTACATGATGCAACCCAGCCAGGACTTTGTCAATAGGCTACAACAACCTAGGCCTGCTGCTTTTGTATCCACGATGAACTTATACAAAAACATTAAACATTAATTGTTCGCGGAGGCCAATAATGAGGAATTCCCTTTTTGAAGGGTTTAGGCATAGCAGGTTGGTGATAATCCAGCCTGAAATCTCGGTGGCTAATGGTGTTACGTAGATGATATAGTGCATCTGGGAGAAAGAAATGAAGAGTTGTGAGTCGTCAGCGTAGAGGTGATGATCAACAGAGGATGAGGAAATGAGTTTGCTGAATGGGAAGGTGCAAAGAATGAACAGCAGAGGAAATAAGGACAGAACCTTACAGAGCACCGCAAGTGAAGTTGTACGAATTAGATGAGTAACCAGCGGCATTGACAGTGAAAGAACGTGAGGAATGGTATGACTCGATCCACAGTAGGGCAGCATAAGAGATTCCAAAATTCAGAGGAAAGGCTTTTTTGTTGAAGAGAGCATAGTCCATTGTGTCGAAGGCATCCAAGATAACAACCATGTCCTCCGCAGGCTCTTTCCAACTCGGTCCATGAGTAACTATAACCTACGCCCGAGGCCTCACCCCTTCGAACTTACAACAAAGAACAATAAGATCTTCGTACCACGCATGCTTTTCAAAAACGTCTACTAGATTAAAAACTGCCTCTCTCAATAAATCACTCATGTATTCTGTTGCGTTTTGTCGACAGTTTTGTGTTAAATAAACGAATATGATGATGATGGCTGAGATGTCTAAAGGACACAGACAAGACACTTGTTGACAGCCTATCACGATGACAAGATTATTGTATACCTAGGTGAGGACTGTTGTAGAGTTATATTTGGTGTAGGAAGATTGATTTGGGTTTTGGAGATTCTGTGAGGTGAGGTAACCGTTGAGACGAGAGTGGACAACCGGTTCAGAGAGTTGGGATAAGAAATTGGACGGTAGTTTGAGAGGAGTTCCCTATCAAGGGCTGGTTTTAGAAGTGGTTTAACGACTGATTATTTTTAAAGCATTGGAACCGTGCCGGTCCATAGGAACAGATTGATAGGAACGAGAAGGGTTGCGCAGTCTTTAAATTAAATAAGGAGGCTGGAATCGTGTCACGGTCGCATTGTTTGTTTTGAGAGGCTTGCAAGAGGTTAGTTAAATTCTGCCTCAGTAGCAGGTTCATACAGGATGAGAGATGCAGTAGGTGGCGAAGTTGTGCCATTGTGGTAGCCTGAGGGTTGTATAGGTGGTGATTTTGGGAAGAGTCTGTAATGAGAGACGGAGGGAGAAGGCTTTGTCAGTGAAGAAGGATGCACAGGAGTCGGAAATGGTTGCAAGTGGGATAGCCTAGAGTTTGGGAGGGGTGAGAAGAGCTGCGGTGAAGAAGATTATTTATAGTTTTCCATAGATTTCGAGGGTCATATGAATTTGACTAAACAAGAGATGATAATTAACGTGGAGGTTAAAGTCACCAGTGAGGACAAATTGATGGGGTTTGGTAACAGCAACAGATTTAAATTTGAGTTTGATAGTGACAGATGATGATTCGAAGGTTGTGTGCGTGTATATAGGTGGACGAGGCAAGGGCAGTAGCTGATTCACGTATTATGAAGGTAATTCCGCCTCCAAGATTGGATGTTGAACTGTTGGATGAAGTTTTAGGCTGCCGGGGTGCGCTTGTGAGAGAATATCCGTCAGGTGTACAGCTACAAACATGGGCGCCCGCAGAAATTTTTGCAGGGCGGCAAAACTTTAGCAAAAGTCTTAAACATCAGTATAGGACTATAGGCCCAACCATGGGCGTATTTAGGGGTGGTTTTACGGTTTCAACCCCCACAATAAATGCATAACTGTTATTAAACACAAAAAATGTAGAAAAATACGACCATTTCCAATGGAAACCCCCGAAAGCTAAAACCTTCCGAATTTTTTTCCTGGCTACGCCTCTGGGCCCTACTAGGTCCTATGGTGCGCATTAGAAGCAGCAATCATGGGCGTCCGCAGGAATTTTTCCAGGGGGGCGCAAACTTTAAAATAGTTGTGACAGGGACTAAATAGAGTCTCGAAAGCAATCGAGCACTCCATCTTCGACGCTCGATACGGTACCTCGGCGCTGACTACCTCTCGATCCTCTAGCGGCGACTAATAGCGCGGATCCCAACATGCGAAAATATTCATAGACATTCATTGTCAAAAACCATTATGATAATTAAATTTTATATGACTGAAATCTGACCTACAGAACGCCTGTTCGAGCAAAAAACAAACGACTTTTGACATGCCTATTCCGTTCCTACCAAGTTTTTTCGACCCTCAACGCAGTCGACCCTCACAGTTCCTACTAAATTGTCCTACTCAGAAGTGTTCGTCTTCTCCGTTCCTGTTATAGGCCTACTGACCGGCTGACTCACAAAGTGTAAGTTTTGTAGTAGAAGTTTCAGTTTCAGTTTAACGACCCGTGCAACAACAAAGATCAAGATAATACGATATCAATTAGCCGACACGACTGAAAGCATTTCGCCGTCTTGGGGTTGACAATATGAATTTCCATATTACCAAGAGCGAACTCTATACGTTCAATTTTCAAAAATACGTCTAAACAGATACTTAGATCCAACCAGGAGAGCGTACCGTATTTTAACGGTCGGTACACTACTACCTTACTAATTAATCTTACGCTTCCAGACTGAGTGTTAATCTTAAATAATTACCTAAAGGATTTAGTGTTTTTCTGATAACCACGTTGAAAATCGTGTTGTAATAATCGTAATAACCATTAATCAAAATTTCTCTGCAAATATGCGCAAAATCCAGGGGGGCGCACATGCGCCCCCTTGCGCCCCCCTGCGGACGCCCATGGCAGCAATGCATAGTTTCTTTATATTTGGCTTAGTTTGGGCAATTTCTTGCACATTCATTGGAGTCTTTAGCCTATGTTGTGTAAACGCAGAGGCTATAAATGAACCTTGAAAGTCGCGATTTTCACAGGGCAGACGTTTAAGGCTTCTTTTCAGCCAATGCGATGTTGTTATGGCTTCATGAACTTCATGATCCTTTCACTTGTACCGAACGTTATAACAAGATTACTGCAAGATACTCTGATACGTCAGTAGGCCCTATTCAACTACTCCTGATGGACCTGGTAAACCGCCTGAGCTTCCGTGTCTAATGCTGAGCATGTGGACTGTCGACCGTATATGCATGCGACCCAGTGCACACAATATGCAATTAACTGCTGATGGTAGCATATTACCGCGGCTATTTTTCTTGATTTAATGCTACCGAGATAAAATGCAGCAATTGCCTATACCTTTAACTATAATGAGCAACTTCAAGCGCAGATGTTTGAGAAGGGGAAAGAACAGAGAGTTAAAGATACTTCACGCTTAATCAGCAGGTATACAGTGTAGCTCGAGCCTACCTATGACCAAATTTAGTGGTAAATTTGGACATGTCGAAAAGTTGATTATTCGAATTTAGGCCTATTATAGGTTACTTACAAGAAATTTCCTGTTGTTAGTAAATGAAATAAAACATTCGGCTTAAGAGCACGAGGCTAATAGGCTACATCTGTAATGACACAAACTTTGTCAACATTTATTTGTATGTAAGTCCTGCCTACCTGTCTGCAAACGTCTTCCACAGTTAAGCTACGAAAGTGTCCAACAACGAGTGATGAAAGTAGTGGATGTTCGAGCGTATTGAAGGTTATAATAGTCCTGTTAAAATATCCTGCCACTAGCGAGCACTACAGTACTGTCCATTGACTGACAAATACGTTTATTTGACTACGCTGTCATGTCGAATTTGACTGGACGGGCTTTGGCATCTTCTGAATCCTGAACCCCGCTTGGCCTGCAGATACCCTAATACCGTAACTGTTGGAGCTGGTGGAACTCAATCTGGTGAGTGGTGACCCCCAATGGCCCGTTAGATAAGAGCCGCATTGCTGCCCCAAGTGGGGCACCGGCCAGATGTCAATCGTTAGGCGGCGAACAGGTTTGATGAATTTCTTTTGATGCTTTTTATAACGTACGCTGTATCTCTAAGAGGGACCATTAAGGACGGAGTATGGAATGCGAGGGAGCGGAGGGAGAGGAGAAGGAGGAGCGTTGATGCATAAGTTATATATGCGGTGGACAAAATTGCCCCCCCACCATACCCTAACGTGCGGGCGCCCATGGCTACAAAGTTGGCAGTGAGTGGCAGATGAAGTGATCCAAGTTTCGGTTAAGGCTATAGAGTCACGACTGTGGTTAGATGAGATGAGATCATGCAGTGCAGTGTAGGCTAATGGTTAAGAAGTGCAGGGCCGATGAGAGGGGGGGTCAGGGGGGTTGCTGCCCCGGGGCCCGGTTCTATGACAGGGGCCCTTGGCAGGGGCCCGAAAACGTCTAAAACTTTGTTCAAACTGAAGAAATCTATCGCTCTCGGTTTTGTCCTGATGCAGTCTGTAGCCTGTATGACGAATACTTCATAATACATTATCCACACAGGGCCACAGATATTATGTAGGCTATTAGTTGTGTCTATCTACATGTAGGTCACCTGGTGGGTTGGAGCCTTGGAGGATTTGACTCACAGTAGAAACGAACACAGTTGTACACAAAGATGCATTCGGATGCACGTCAATTCTCCCTTTCTGGCGTTGGCCTACAACCGCTGTATACGGAGCGTATACCCTTTACCTTGCCTTTACCCATCACTGAGCCCCAGCGCTATTTAAGGAATGCTTGAAATAATATCCGCATTGTCTCTCTCGCGCGCGTTTTTCTGTCGTGGTCGGTGTCTTTCAATGACTCTCCGCAGCCTCCAGTGTGCGTGTACTCGGCCTATTGCGAAAGTAGTTCTTCATGTTCAAAATACAGTCGCTAATCCAGTCGTTTAGCCTACTACTTTTAAACAAAAAACGATCTGAATTAAATTTTCAAGTCTAATTGCTTCAATTTACTAACTGGGTAATGAAGCGTTATAGAGGAACCGATCTATAGAATTTCTTCTACCAAAAAGCAAGCCAATAACGAAATTCAATGCAACGGTGGTATTGGGACCGAAGAGGTTAGCAATACTTAGCATTGCAGATAATAATTCTATTAGCAATGTTGTTAACGAAAACGATTAAATAAAAATTAACAGTCTATTGCTCAGTCAGAGGATTTAGGAGTGAGCACAGTAAGAGACGTTGGTCATCGCTCGTCAAAATGATTTAGGACTATAGCTGTTGGTGCAAGTTAATTGATGCAGAAAAATTTTGATTTCAGAAAATATTTTGATTTCTGACTGAATTCTATATATATATATATATATATATAGAATTCAGTCAGAAATCCACCAGAATCGTATGCGTGGCCTAACACTTCGCATTACGCACGCCTCCGGTAAAATCCTAGCCACGCCACTGAAGTTATTAAGGCTATCCATCGATGTATATTATAATTATACGTCGATGAGGCTATCCAACTGTTTCAATTATTTAGGTAAAAACTTTTGGGGTGATATTATAGTTGAATAACGTGAATTTGAAAAACACTGCTTATCAGTAGGCCTATTTTGAGATTCATCAACAGCTTAAATTTTGATTAGGCCTATTGGTTTTCTGGCAGCCAAAAAATCTTTTACTGGATGTAAATTTATGAATTGAAATTTGAGTTATTATCAAAATAAATGATACTTTAAGTTACTGCCGGATGTAAATTATCATAATATATATAAATAATTGATACCAAATTACAAATATTTGATATCATATTCCATTAAGTTGATGATGAATTAGAAGATAAATTAGGCCTACCATAAGAAATCTGGAGCTCAATAAAGGAAAGAAAGATTAGTGAAAGTCAGGAATTTAAACGAGAGACAGACGCTCCTTCAAAGTTTTGCATATTCAATTTCATCAAAAGTGAATGATGCAGCAAATCATTGAAATCAAGCTGACAATATCATTAATAATAGTAGTAGAAGTGGAGTTGATATTATGGTGCATAGCGAGTTGTTGATGTACTCCATGTAGAAATGCAACGCACCAATACAACTCATTCTCTTGAAATTGGATATTTTAATGCTATAACTGTCATTTAAAAATCATTTATCACATTCACATAATCACAATTTCATAGTTTTGTAAATTTCTTTATAGTAAGAGTCCGAGATGGACCTTTTAAACCAGAAATTGATTTTCACATAAATTTACTATTACTATTATCATCATCATTATCATCATTATAATAATTATTATTATAATTATTATTTTTATTATTATTATTATTATTACACTTATTATTATTCATTAAATGTAATTTTGATGGCCTTTTTGCAGGCTTACATCAGACTTGGGATTAATGATAAAACTGAAAAAAACTAGGGGCCCTGATGGACCATGAGAAGTGTCTGCCCCGGGGCCCGCCTTGGCTGTCGGCGCCCATGAAGAAGTGAACGGATCTTAAGTATGAATAGGTTGAAACGAGATGTAGAAACTGGCCCAGGGTTATAACTTATATCGCAGCATAAGAGAGGAAGAAGTAGAGGTGGAATCAATTTCTGAGATTTGTAGTAGGCCTAGATGCTCGGTGGTGTTAGAAAATATGACAGCGGAATGACTGTGAGGCTGCCATGTTTTGCACGTGGGTGAGGGGAGTAGGGAGTATGAAATGCGAGGGAGCGGAGGGAGAGGAGAAGGAGGAGCGTTGATGCATACGTTATTAGACTGGTCCAAACTTACATGGGAAAATATATTTTTTCAAAATATGCTGTTCCACAAGGCTGCCCCTGTTACACTTGACTAGAAGACTCTGCGTTGAAAAAATTGAAGAGATCTGAGCATGTTTAGAGGTCGCTAGGTTTTGACACTTTTTGTAGAAATTGCAAAAATTGCGCATCTGACGCGTTAATAGCTTCATTATGAATTAAAATAAGCACCCATGAACACCAAGCACCATCTTTCTAAATCATGATCAATATGCCAACTGTATTTAAGTAACTAAAAGAATAATACGCTTATTTACAAATAAAACACTTATTTCAAGTTCTTTCTGATAGATAAACGGTTGTTGGCTTATAACTAACTAGCAGTTTTTACCCGGCGTTCGCCCGGGTTTTCCTCAGCGCCCTTGTATTTGAATTTAACGACATCTTCGTCAGCGCCCGTGAATTTGAATTTAACGATGTGCACATTTTTCGGGTATCCCTCTGGCGAATTTACGCGCTGGCGTGAAATTGTAAAAAAGCAACTCTACGCAATATATACTCTGCACAGACTATGACCACGTCGAAACTTAAAATGTCCAAATATCGGAATTTAAAGTACATTTTGAGTTGAAATAAAGTTGGGTTGAGATCTATAGAAATTCAAATGAAAACGTTCGTTAAAAATTTCGTATCCCTAAAGTTTTGCATTGGCGAATTTTTAAGTCCGATGACCTATAAATTCAGCCGTGGGCGTGACCACTTCTGATTTGAAATCAACGGTCATCGTGATTGGTTGCGAATCAGAGCGTTGACCTAGATCCTCCGCGTAAAATTGCATATTAATTTAAGCCTTCGTGACGTGAACAAATGGCCATACTATGGGTGGTATTAAGATAGCCTCGTTTAAAAAGTTGTAAATGTAAAATGTCCATATATCGGCGTTTAAATAAAATTGCGATCTGAAAATAGTCGCGTTGACCATGACGTGGCGTAATAATGTTTTGTAAAATTTTGTAAATCGCTAAAGCGTTCCGTTTCGGAGCCTTTAGCGAGACGGACAAACATACGGAAGGACAGAAAAAAGAGACTTTGGATTATATATATAGATTTTTAAATTTTGCATGCCACCATTTCATCACAATTCGTTTCATATCCTACAATTGTTACAGTATTGTTCCATATTGCTCTGTATGCTGCTAATTTAGCGTGAGTCGAGTACTTTTTTCGTCTGTGAAGCCAGCCTTGAATATGAAATAAGCTTACAGCACATGTTTTTTCACTTTCTGCAATAAAAGCTCGTACGTTACAAAACGGCAGCTATGGTGAAACTGGCATCAACAAGGAGTTCATCACAATGTTGTCTGTTAGGGATGCCTGACAAACACTTTCTTGGGTCTGGACTCCCAAAAATTGAGCAATCCTGAGGAATTTCATATTTCATTACCAGAATAGACTATAGCATTTGGTGAGGCCACGAAAGCAACAATAGTCGCTGCGTTGGTAATTCGGGCGGGAGGCTAGAATCCCGCACAGTGTGTGGATTCGGGTGTTCGCAAACTGTGGAAGTTGTAGCCTATGAACACAAATTTGTGCTGATTCAAGGAGTTACAGTTTGAGTTCGATTTAATTAACTCTTTCAGTCATCATCTCTGCTATTTCTTCGAAGTGTGCATGTCACTGAAGACATCGAGGCTGCTCTGGTAATACAATCTTATTTATCCACCTAATCCGCTATCCATGTAGCGTCTGGACAGAGAATCCTTCGACCACCAGACTCCACTGGAAGAGTATGTCACAAGGAGATCTTTAAAACTGCTTGATCTTTTTACCATCCAGGGTCAAGAACAACCCACAGCCTTCCTATCAAAGTCCTTTACTCCCTGACCACTGGACCCGACTTCCCAGTCGATGAAGGCAAATGTCAAACTGTTGATGGTCGTCAATGACTGCGCAGAACGTGGAGTGGATCTGATCCATTCTTACAATGATATACTAAGGATGAGTCACAGAAACAATACATGCTGCAATTTGCCTCCAGTCATCGGACAAAATTTTCTGTTCCAACAAAGGCAAAATGAAATAATAGTAGGTTGCAGGTTTTCCAGCACTTCAATAACGGGATTTATGCAGACTGGATTACTTCTTTGATTATCCAAAAATTTTAATTTTATTACAAACGTAATGCAGCCTGACTAAGCAGTAACACTGCAGTATATATTTCTAAATTGGGCTGTTTATTTTTCAAAATAATAACTGACTTGAAAATAATTTATAACCGATTTGAAAAAAATCAAAATTATACATGTTTTTTGACAAGTTCATACTATAATATGATTATGGCAAAAAGTCGAAAAACATAGCGACCTCTAAACATAATCAAATCTTTCCAAAATTTTGCATACAGACTCATGTTTTCATGTGTAACAAGGGCAGCCTGTGGAGCAATGTATTTCCAACTTTTAATTTTGTGGACCAGTCTAATACGTTATATATGCGGTGGACAAAAATTATTTGTGGTATGAAAATAATTGTGGTGTATAGGCCGGAATTAGAAAAGCGAAGGATTCAGGTATAAGGGAAATGTCGGTTATTTAGGCCATTGAGACAGTTTTAAAAAATCCGAACGGACTCGCCGACTCCACAAACCGATCCATGCCGAAAATCTGTATCTGCATCTCATAGGAGACGTCGAAAGTAAAGAAATTAAGTTAATGACAACAATGCGCCATGAATTTGCTGGCTTCCCACTTGACATAACGATGAGTAATTGAAGTAGAAACTTTTACACGTGACGTAGTTGACAAAAATACTGCTATTTGACCAGGAGCCCTGTATTTTACCAGTTGAACTTCCATTGTAGTCTCATTGTCTTTAGCCTATCTAACAAAACCTGATCAGTAATTGCGGTTTGTTAATATATTTTTTCTAGAATGGCCACAAATAAAACCTACGGAAGAGAGACCTGACGAACAGGACCTGTTTTCCTCAGCGTACGCGGATGAAAGCAGGGAAAGAAAGTTACGTGACATCATAGGTAGGCCCAGTTGTAATCGTAATCTTAGTCTCGAAAGTTATACAACCCTACTTAAAAGCTAATAGCGAGACGCCAGTCTATTCACGAATATTAGAACACACAACACGAAATCAAAACTTAAGAGGTTATACATTATTAGTTCGAGCTCTATTTTTGAACTATTTTTTTTATTCAGCTGAAGAATAAATGCTGTTTGGTAATATTAATCTTTCCAGAATACATACATGAGCTGCTTCCATCAGCGCAAGCGGATGAAGTTATGGAGCACATTTATGAAAATATTGGAGGTAATGCTACAGAATTCTTCGAATTAAATTTGAGCAGACAACATGGAGTCAAACTTAAGATCCTGTATATACAATATTAGCTCAAGTTCCATTTTAATGCCGTATATAATTGTCTCTCGTGAAAGGAGAGGAATAAAATAATGCTGTTTGATGTTACATACATCAATATGAAAAGTTGTCTCAAGATGAAAATATGCCATGGCTTCTCCATCAGCTTAGTGGTCGAATGTACGTTTCTTCATATTCAAGGTAGCTATGGAAGTCTTTGGATTCAATGACGACAGATAAAATTAATGACTTTATCTGTTTCACGCAAATCATTGGACTATCAGTCACAACTTAAAGGTTCTTGTATATAAAAGTTATTCAAAATTCTGATCAATTAATGCGATCTGAATTTTTTAAAACTCATTTTAACTAAATCTTTTAAAAAGCAAGACAACATAAGACATAAATGTATACGTGAAGCAGCAAAAAGACGAGTACCTTAACTTTAAAACCTTATTGTTTCTGCAATGAACAAGTGTTTGGATTGACGTGAACTGATTATAAGGGTGGAGTGAAAAAATATTTTTTGAGCAAACGTTTTCCAATAGTGATCAAATTTAAAGTTGTCAGTATGTTAGAGTAAGTAGTGTGCAAAATATTTTTGATTTTGCTTAGTGTCTTCTGCCCTCTACCGGCGGTTAAATATTTGCATGGCAAATTATGTGGAAACACATCAATGTAGTGCACTTTTTTCTTGAACTGTGGGCGAATCTTCAGATCGATTCGCCATATCAGATCAGGCAGTTGTGGAAATCTCATCTGGTGTGATAGGTTACAGGATTGTGGAATGGTAATGCCCAATGAGTGCAGCGACGTCACCTCAAGGAACACAATTAGGAGAGAACGAAAGAATGGCCGAAGCCCTGCAGAAGAATCCAATATGGCGGTTTTACTTAAGTGTAACATTAAAACATTTTAAATTTTATCCTTACATCAGCCCCCAGCACCCCAAACAATTGTACGACCATTGAACCAACCCAACTCACACCCACACAAGCGACTTGGATTAAACAAATTAAACAAATGAATACTTAAACATTATACAAAGTTTACAATGTATGGACAAAACGATTGTAAGTGGCTAGTACTCGGTAAAACAACTCTCTGTTGTCGTAGATGTATTGGAAAGTATTGTTTTGCTCATTTAGCAAAACTTCGCGATGGTGGTGGAACGAGACCATGTTCTGAGTGTGGGAAGGGTGTT